>CAKNYM010047452.1:113287-137930 GCA_932195095.1 Andricus curvator | reverse complement strand
TTTCATAAAATTCAGAAAAGACACTTAAAAATTACTTTTTAGTGTCTTAAGGGTGAGTTTTGGCAAAGTTGGGGGCAAATTAAATCTTTAAAAAAAAATTTCAGGCTTCATACTGCTCACGTGGTAGTTTTACACCATCGTTGTAAAGCTTTTACGATTATTTTTAAAATTCAAGGACTTACTGAATTTTTAACACTTTGGGGTACTTTGAAGGCTGTGCTCTACCTCTAAACATTTTTTTTTAAATCTCAAAAAATTAGGAAATTTTTTTTTTCACAGAAAGACACAAAATGAGGGGGTGAGACTTTAAAAAATCAGAAAAATAATTTTTTTGGACCACCCTAGTGTTTATTCTCAAGGCAGTACACTGAATTTGGGCATCTTCATCAACAGGGTGGCCGTCTTAATCAAAGAAAAAAATGCCCGGTTTTTTCCCGGTTCGCAAACATTTTTCACGGTCAATGAAATTAAGAAGTTCGAACTCTAAAGCTAAACATTTTTCCATTTGAAGTAATAAAAATTGAGCTGCAAATTAAAGCACCCAAAGTAGATCTCTTGAATTTTTAACTTTTGAAACTGAAGTCTAAAAGTTTTTTAATTCAAAAATGTTGTATTCAAATTCAACTCCTTGGTTGAAGTAATATAATTAACTTTAGCCGAATTTTTTTTTTAAATTTAATTTAAAAAAATGAAAATTGGACTAATTTGTCGAAAATTCAACCGTTTTATAGAAAATTCGTCGTTTCGGCTCAAAAATTCAACAGTTTGATATACAATGTTCACAGTATTTAGTTGCAAATTTATGTAATTTATTGAAAATTACCCTTTTTTGGTAGAAAATTCAACTATTTGGTGAAAAGTTTATCTATTTTGTAGAAGATTCGTTTTCTTTGGTAGAAAATAAGTTTTGTTGTTAAAAATCAAGTATTTTGTTAAAAATTCGTCCCTTTTAATTAAATTCCACTGTTTTTTTATTTTTCATTGAAACCATTTTTTGTTGAAATATCAGCTATTACACTTTCCGTTAAAAATCTATCTTTCTAGGTTTCAAATTCAACTCTTTGGTAGAAAATTCATTTTTTTTTTGTAGAAAGTTCGTTTTTTTTTTAATTAATAAGTAATCTCTTAAACTGAAAATTTATCTATTTTGTTAAACTGTCAACTAATTGGTTGTAAATTAACTTTTTTGTTGAAAATGCCTACTCTCGGGTTGAAAATGTAACTGTTTTATAGAAAATTCGTCGTTTTTTTTTTTAAATCAACAATTTGATATAAAATTCAACTATTTTGTAGAAAATTAGTTTTTTTACCGAAAATTAATTCTGCTCAATGAAAACTTTACTACTCAACTTTTGGTTAAAAATTGATATTGCTTAATTTAAAAATTTAACTATTTAATTTAAAAAATTTAGAAAGGAAGAAATATGAACTGAAAATTAATAAAATAAAATATGGGCTCACATCACATCCATAGTTCCAAGTACTTAGTTGAAAATGTATGTAATTTGTTAAAAATTCATCTTTTTTGCTAGAAAATTAATCTTCTTGGTTGAAAATTCAACTATCTGGTTAAAAGTTTATGTATTTTGTTGAAAATTCATTCTTTTTTGGGTTGAAAATTGGTCTTTTTGACTTGAAAATAGTGAATTTAGTGTATTTTTTTCGAATTAGTAGAAAAATAGTGTCACTGTTTTGACTAATTTTTCATTTTCACTGGCCATTATTATTTACAGACTAAAATTCTAATCTTGTAACATCTTGATAATAGAAGGAATCAACATTCTTTTAATTTAACGTTAATTTTAATTTTATTATTCTACCATAGCCAAATACTTAGAAAAAGTGACTTTTAACGAATTCTGGACAAATTAGTAAGAATTGAAAACAATTCAATTCAATTTAAATTAAAATAAATTGGAAAAAATTCCATTGATTGCAGTAAAATTGGAGTGAATTTAAAGGAATTTAAGGGAAATAAGAAGAATTCGATGAAATTAATAGAAATTTAAGGTGTATTAAAAAAACATAAGAAAAAATGCATTGAATTCAGTATGTTTGAAATGAGTTTAACAAAATTTAAAGGAATTGAAAAGAATTTTATTAAATGCCTAAAAATTCAAGGTGAGTTTAAGGACTTCAGGATGAATTAAACAAAAACTAAAAAAAATCCATTGAATTGAGTATAATTGAGCGAATTAAAAAAAATGCAAGTCAATTAAAATAATTCAAGAGAATTCCAAAGAATTCACAGGAATTTAAAAGAATTCAGGATAAATTCGAAATTAATTCAAATCAACAGCAAAACATATTTGAAAATCTTTTGAAATCTTACGAAATCCCTCCATTGAAATATTATAAAATCCCTTGAAATGCTATGAAATCTGATGTTATCTCCTGCAATATTGGAAAATTTATTAAAAACCTTGAGAGCTTTCAAAATCCCTTGTCCCTGAATTTTTTTAAATCCTTTGCAATTTTTTGAAATTCCTTAAAACTTGTTTAATCCTTGAAAATGCCTTTGAATCTTTGAAAATACACTATAATATTTTTGCCTTGTAATCTTTTAAAATACCCTATAATATTTCCAACCCTTCGAAATCCCTTCAAAATATTTTAATTAATTAAAATTCCTATGAATCTTTTCAAAGTCCCTAAAAAATTTTTAATCTTTTGAAATCCTTTGAAACTTTTTTAATCTCTTAAGAATACCTTGGAATTTTTTGAAATACCCTAAAATATTTCAAAACCTTTGAAATCCCTTCAAATTATTTTAATTCACTAAATTAATTAAAAATTCCTCGGAATCTTATCGAAGTCCATAAAATATTTTAAATCCTTTGAAATCTTTTAAAATCCCTTGAAACTGTGTGAAGCTCTTGAAAATTCCTTGGATTAAAAAAAAATAAACTTGGATATTTCAAATCCTTTGAAATTCCATCAAGTTACTGAAATCAATTGAAAACTCCTGGGAATCTTTTAAAATAGCTTAAAATATTTCACATCCTTTAGAATTTTTTAAATCCCTTGAAATTTTTCTAAGCTCTTGAATATTCCTTGGAATTTAAAAACAAAACCCTAAACTACTTCATATCCTTTGAATTCCCTTGAAATTATTTTAAATTTTTGAAAATCATTGGATATTTTTAAAATACCATAAAATATTTAAAATTCTTTAAAACCTTGGGAAATACTTTGAAATATTTGAAAAACTTTGAAATCTTAAGCTTCTCATTTCTTGTGAATAAATTCTTTGAAATCCATTAAAATATTATAAGATCCCGTGAAATATTTCCTGAAATCCTGGAAAATGTATTAAAAACACCTTGAGACCACGGAAATCTTAAAAAATCTCGTGGAATCTTTTTAAATAGTTTAAAAACCTTATAAGTCCTGTGAAATCGTTCCATATCTTCCGAAAATCTATGAAATTCTGATGAACATGTTTTTAAATCCATTAAAATCCCTTGAAATTTTTTAGATCTCTTGAAAATGCCTTGGAATCCCATTAAATTACCCTAAAATATTTCACATCTTTTAGAATCTTTGGAAATACCTTGACGTTTTTTAAGCTCACGAAAATTTCTTGGAATTTAAAAACAAACAATTTTTATACCCGTTGAAATCCCCTGAAACTTTTTAAAGCTCTTGAAAATTTGTTGGAATTTTTTGAAATATTCCAGTATCTTTAAAATCCTTTGAAATCCCTTCAAATTATTGAAATCAATTGAAACATTCTTGGAATCTTTTAAAATATCATAAGATCTTTAACAATCTTTAAAATCCTCTGGAATCATTTCAAATTATTGAAATCTATTCCAAATTTATTGGAATCTTTTAAAATATCGTGCAAAATTTTAAATCCTTTAAAATCTTTTCAAATCTCTTGAAACTTTTTAAAGCTTTTGAACATTCGTTAGATTTTTTTTAAATACTCTAAAAACTTTAAAATCCTTTGAAATCCTTTCAAATTATTGAAATCTACTGAAAAATTCTTGGAATATTAAAAAAAAATCAAAAAATCTTCAAATTGAAATCTATTCCAAATTTATTGGAATCCTAAAATATTTCAAATCCTTTGAAATCTATTCAAATCCTTTGAAATCTATTCAAATGCTTTGAAATCTATTCAAATCTCTTGAAACTTGTGAAAGATCTTGAAAATTGCTTGGAATTTTTTGAAATACTCTGAAATCTTTCAAATCCTTTGAAATCCCTTCAAATTATTGAAATCAATTGAAAAATTCTTGGAATCTTTTAAAAAATCATAAAATCATTAAAATTCTTTGAAATCATTTTCAATGATTGAAATCGATTCAAAATTGCTTGGAATCGTTTTAAAAAAACCCCTAAAATATTTCAAATCCCTTAAAACTTTTTAAAGCTCTTTAAAATTCCTTGGAATTTTTTAATATTTCCTGAAATCTTTAAAATCATCTGGAATCATTTCAAATGATTGAAATATATTCCAAATTTATTGGAATCTTTTAAAATATCCTGCAATATTTTAAATCCTTTAAAATCTTTTCAAATCTCTTGAAACTTTTAAAAGCTTTTGAAAATTCGTTAGAATTTTTTAAAATACTCTAAAAACTTTAAAATCCTTTGAAATCCTTTCAAATTATTAAAATCTACTGAAAAATTCTCGGAATATTAAAAAAAATCATAAAATCTTTAAATTGAAATCTATTCCAAATTTATTGGAATCTTTTAAAATATCCTAAAATATTGCAAATCCTTTGAAATCTATTCCAATGCATTGAAATCTATTCAAATCTCTTGAAACTTTTGAAAGCTCTTGAAAATTGCTTGGAATTTTTTGAAATACTCTAAAATCTTTCAAATCCTTTGAAATCCCTTCAAATTATTGAAATCAATTGAAAAATTTTTAGAATGTTTTAAAATATCATAAAATCTTTAAAATTCTTTAAAATCATTTTTAATTATTGAAATCGATTCAAAATTGCTTGGAATCTTTTAAAAAAAGCCCTAAAATATTTCAAATCCCTTGGAATTGTTTAAAGCTCTTTAAAATTCCTTGGAATTTTTTAATATTTCCTGAAATCTTTAAAATCCTTTGGAATCACTTCACATTATTGAAATCTATTCAAAATTGCTTGGAATCTTTTAAAATATCCTGAACTATTTTAAATCCTTTAAAATCTTTTAAAATCTTTTTAAACTTTTTAAAGCTTTTGAAAATTCGTTAGAATTTATTTAAATACTCTGAAAACTTTAAAATCCTTTGAAATCCTTTCAAATTATTGAAATCTACTGAAAAATTCTTGGAATCTTTAAAAAAATCATAAAATCTTTAAATTTACTTAAAATCCTTTGGAACCATTTCCAAATCATTGGAATCCATTCAAGATTGCTTAGAATATTGTAAAATGCTCTAAAATATTGTAAATCCCTTGGAACTTTTTAAAGGTCTTTAAAATTCCTTGCAATTTTGAAACATATTGTATATACCATTAAGCCATTTCCCTTTCGGGGTAGGCGTGACACTACCCGATTCGGGTAGTGTTTCTAGGTTGATAACTTGTAGTAAATAACTACAAGTGTGGGCTCACCACACCCACGATGTTGTTGTAAAATCTTTAAAATCGCTTGGGATCTTTTAAAATATCCTAAAATCTTTAAAATTCTTTAAAATCTCTTCAAATTATTGAAATCGATTAAAAGGTATTCAATAGTGAATACAATAGTGGTTAACTCATGGGTTAATTTATTGAATGAAGAGTGACTAAAGTGATCTTTTTATTTTAAAAAGTGACTTTTGCATTTTGTTTTTTAAATCCCTGAATTTTCCTAGCAAAAAAATTCCTTGACTTTTCTCTGATTTCTCTATGAAATGTTTTTTTTGGACATTTAAATGAAAATCAACCTGAAAATTCCATAAAACGGATACACAAGAATTTAATATTTTCATTTGAAAGTATCTATGTGATTATTAATTCAAATTGATGTGAATTTACTGAGTTTGATTTTTCTCGACATCGAAATTTTAGTAGTTTATCCCCTTTTTGACAAACGGCTCTTATCTGTTATCTGTCAACCAAATAGTTGAATTTGCTACGAAAGCAGGGGAATGTTCAACCGAAAAAGACGAATTTTCAACAAAATAAGTACATTTCTAACCAAAAAGATGAATTTTCAAATAGAATAATGTATTTTTGATCAAAATTGTGATTTCACTCAAAAAGCTTAATTTTCCACCAAAAAAGACGAATGTTCAACTAAAATGATCAATTTTCAACAACAAATTAAAGTTTTAACAAAAATTGCTCAACTTCTAACCGAATTTCAACCAAAGAATGTAAATTCTCATCGAATAATATAATACATAGTTCGATATTTCAACAAAAAAGATTTAAAATTAAGAACTAGCAGTTTTAGCTAAATTGCAATTTGTATCAGGATTCATAATAATTCCATTGATAGCCCTTTTTATACATATTACATACGAACTAATTATAATTTTATTGTTATTCCCTAAATTTCCCGGCTCTAAAGTGCCAAATTTACTGCAAAAATTTGAATTTTTACATTTTTCACAAGTTTTTAAATAATACGATTAATGAATTAATTCATTTCGTTATTTCGGGGGAAAATGTAACCAAAAGTAACCTTTTCATAAAATAAGTAACTTTTTAGTAACCGCGGATCAAAAAAGTAACTAAGTTACTAAAAAGTAACCCGTTCCGCGCCCTATTATAACACAATCAAGCGAAAAATCCCGTTCATTAAATCAAATTTCCGTTTGTTTTTTTTTCAAGTGAACAAAATTCCTTTTTTCCCGGTCAGGTACACCCTGGATATCACAAGATGATTGTATGGACTAGACTCACCATTATTAACATCCCAGAGTTTGACAGTCCCATCATCAGAGGAAGTTATCACGAAATGACTATTAAATTGCAGGCAAGTGACTGCGGACTGATGCTTGTTAGGACCGGACAGGGTTTGTAGACAGTGTCCGCTAACAATGTCCCAAACTTTCACGGTTGAATCCGCATTTCCGGACACGAGGATATTGTGGCGCAGCTCCATACCGGAAGTGAGCGACTGGTGGCCCATCAATGTATGTCTGCATGCGCCAGTTTCGACCTCCCAGACCCTGATGCTCGTATCCAGCGATCCACTCACGACATGGACACCGTCAAACTATAAAAAATAAAATAAAACATAATTCATTAGTTAATACTGTAACGTTAGATGCAAGTGTAAATAGTTTCAAAATTTTGTTTAAATCGTGTCATAAAATTTTTCAAGTATTAAAAATGAACAATTCTTCAATGTTTATTTAAAATGTTTTTCTTTAGTCTATACATTATCAAAATTGTCTTTTTCTCATTTGTCCACTTAAAGGCGAACTGAAATAATAGAACCCAATAAGAAAATCCAACGATTTTTGGTTGAAAGATCATTCTTCTAGGTTGAAAAAAGTCTACTATTAAATTTTTCGTTAAGAATTCCTCCTAAAAAATTTTATTATTTGGTTCGAAATTGAATTATTTTATTGAAAATTCAACAAATTTGTTAAGTCATACTTCTTGGTCGAAAATTCAACTGTTTGGTTGAAAAGTCGCCATTTTGTCTTGATAATTCAACAGTTTATTTGAAATTTTGGTTTTTTTCTTATCTAAAAAATTATTTTTTTGATTGAAAATTCAACTATTTTGTTGAACATTCATCTGTTTGGTTTGATAATGTATCTCTTTCTCTAGAAATTTAATTTTTTTTTTGTTAACAATGCAGCAGTCTGGCTAAAAATTGATCTGTTTCGGTTAAAAATTAACTTTTTTGTTGAAAATTCACATTTTCGGGTTGAAATTTAAACTGTTTTGTATAAAATTCGTATTTTCGGCACGAAAATTAAACGATTTGGTAGAAAATTAATGTCTGTTTTAGATGGGGATTCAAGTGTTTTGTTGAAAATTGGTCGTTGTTGGTTAAATCCAACTGTTGTTTATTTTAAATTAAAATATATTTCCAATTTTTCATTCAAAATTCATCTTTTTAGATTAAAAATTCAACTCCTTAGCTGAACGTTGAACTACTTTCTAAACGGTTCTTTTTTTTGTAGAAGATTCATAATTTTAGTTGAAAGTTCGTTTTTTGTTGTTGTTAAAAACTTTAACAAATATATTTTTAACTTAAAATTTAACTACTTTGTTGAAAATTCAAATGATTGGTTGTAAATAACTTTTTTGTTGAAAATTCATATTCTCGGGCTGAAAGTTCAACTGTTTTATAGAAAAATCGTGTTTTTGACTTGAAAATTCCACAGTTTGGTATAAAATGCAACTATTTGGTACAAAATTAAACTGTTTTGTAGAAAATTCGTTTTTTTTATACTATTATTGAAAATTAATTCTCCTCAATAAAAATTACTCTACATCATTTTTGGTTAGAAATTGGTCTTTTTTAGCTTAAAAATTCAACTATTTAGTTCAAAATTGTTATAAACGAAAAAAATATACACTAAAAATATTTAGTTGAAAATTGATGTAATTTGTTGAAATTTCGCATTTTTTGGTAGGAAATTCAACTATTTGGTTAAAAATTCAAGTATTTTGTTGAAAATTAGTGTTTCGCGGTTAAAATGTAACGGTTTTGTTGAGAATTCGTCTCTTTGACTTGAGAATTCAACTACTTCGTTGAAAGTTGAACTACTTAGTTGAAAACTAATGTTTTTGTTTGAAGATTCATCATTTTAGTTCGAAATTCATCTCTTCGTTTGAAAACTTTATTATTTTGTTGAAAATTCTCCATTTTTTGTTTTAAAATAAATGGTTTGAACTGAAAATTGATCATTTTCAGTAGAAAATTCAACTACTTGGTTGAGAATTCATGTATTATGTCGAAAATTCGTGTTCTTAGCAGATAATTAATCCTCTTGATTTGAAATGTAACATTTTGATAGAAAATATATGTACTTTGTTAACCATTTGTTATTTTGGTAGAAAATTAATTTTGTGGTTAAAAATGTAACTGTATGGTTGAAAATTTGTCTTTTTTGATCATATTTAACTGTTTTTAATTAAAAATAACAATCTTTTTTGGTTTAAACATGAACTTTTACATTTTTTGATGGAAATTCAACAATTTGGTAGAAAATTCAACTGTTTTGTAGAAAATTTATGTAATTGATTGAGAATTCATTTTGGTTGAAAATTTACCTATCTGGTTGCAAATTCAGCTATTTTGTTAAAAGCTCATATTTTTGGCTTGAAAATTCATCATTTTGAACGGCCGTTAATTGGCCATTGAGACAACTTGTAGCCAATTAGCGAAGAAGTCCAAAAATAGTTTTTAAGAAAAAGTAAAGAAATAGTGATATTAGCAGACAATTTTGAGAAAATAGTGTCTTCATTGTAATTTTTCTCGAAATAGTAGTAAAATAGTGTCATCGTTAAAAAAAGTGTAAAATAGTATCAATAGTGTGGTGAGTCCGATGCCTGAAATGATCTCAAAACAGGATACATAGGGTAATTTCTCAACAAAATAGGGCAATACATTCTTTTAAATAAAAATAATGTAAGTACCATTTTGCACTCAACAGAAAATGCTTTAAAATCCTAAGATTTCAAGTCGAAATATATTACATTTTCTATGAAATAGATGAATTTTCAACCAAATGGTCAAATATTCAAAAAACAAAAATTAAACTTCAACCAGAAACTGTATTTTCAACTAAAAAGTTGAATTTTCAAAAAAAGTGAGTTTTCATCCAAGAAAGATGCCTATTTTACCAGAAAAGATCAATTTTCAACCAAAAATATAACAGTTGAAACGCCGAACAAAAAATATATTAATTTTAAATTAAAAACAGTTTAATTCAACCAAAAAATACGAATTTTCAAGAAAATAGTTGAATTTTAATCCTTTAAATATGAATTTTTCAATCAAATGGTCGAATTTTCAAACAAAAATATTAAATTTCCAGCAAAACCAGTATTTTCAACCAAAAAGTTGAATTTTCAACAAAAAAGTTAGTTTTTAACGAAGAAAAATGACTTTTCTACAAAAAAAATTAATTTCTAACGAAAAGTATAATATTTAATATTTCAAACAAATAAGATTTTAATTTTTAATTGACAACAGTTGAATTCAACAAAAAAGACGATTTTTCCAGAAAATAGTTTAAACTTATGAATTTTTAACAAAGCAGTACAACTTTCAACCAAGTAGATGAATTTTCAACTAAAAAATATGAATTCTCAATGAAAAATATATAAGCTGATATTTCAACAACAAAAAAAGATCAAACTTTAGAAAAAAAACAGTTCAACTTAATAAAAAACTACGAATTTTCAATAAAATAGTTGTATCTTCAAACAAAACTGATTAATTTTTAGATAAACTGTTGCATTTTAACCAAAAAATATGCATTTTTAACCAAACAAAAAAAAGAAGTTTGAAAAAGATAATTAAATTTTCTACCAAAGAGATGAATTTTCAACTAAAATTAGGAATTTTTGACAAAGTAGATCAACTTTTAACTTAGTAATTGAATTTTCCACCGAAAAAGATCAATTCTTAACGAAGAATATAATAGCTGATACTCACGCCAAAAAGAGTGTAACTTTAAATCAAAAGTAGTCGACTTCAATTAAAAAATATGAATTTGCAACAATTCAAATAGTTGGATTTTCAGTTTAAGAAAATGTACTTCCAACCCCCAAAAATTCGAATTTGCAACAAAATAATTACATTTTCAACCAAAGAGATGAATTTTCAAAAAAAAAAAAGAATTTTTAATACTATAATTGAGCTGTCAACCAAAAAAGACGAATTTTCAAGAAAATATATCCATTTTTAATCCAAAAGATCAATTTTCAACTAAAAAAGATAAACTTCTAGCTAAAAATAGAAAATTTATATTTTCATTTGAACAATTTAATTTTCAACCAAAGAAAACGATTGTTCAAACAAGAAAGATGCATTTTCGGCCAAATATAGTTGAATTTTCAACATAATACTTGAATTTTTAACCAATATTTGAATTTTCAATCTGTAAAGATGAATTTTCAACTAAATTGTTGAATTTTCAAACAAAAAAGATCCAATTTGAACTAAAAACAGTTGCATTTTCCAGTCCAAAAGATAAATTTGTCAAAAAACATGCATTTTCAACAAAAAAGTTCACTTTCAACCAATAAAGATGACTTTTCTACCGAAAATGATGAATTTTGAACTAAAAAAGATCAATTTCTGAGAAAAAAATAGAAAAGTTAAATTTACAGTTTAAAAGATTAATTTCAAAGCCAAAAAGAAAACGAATTTTTAACAAAATAGTTACATTTTCAACCAAAGAGATGTATTTTCAACTAAAACGATGAATATCTTCAAAAAACAAAAAATATTTTTTTAACAAAGTGGTTCAACCTTCAAAGAAGTAGCTCATTTTTCAACCAAAAAGATGAATTTTTAACAAACAATGTAATAGTATATACTTTGACGAAGAAAAATTTTAATTAAAAATAAAAAACAGTTGAATTTAACAAAAAAAGATGACTTTTCAACCAAATTAGTTGAATTCTCAACCAAAGAAGATTCATTTTCAACCAAACAGTTGCATTTGTATCCAAAAAAGATTGAATTTCTACTAAAACTGATTAATTTTTAAACAAACAAGACGAATTTTCAAGAAAATAGTTAAATTTTCAACCAGAAAGAATGATTTTTTAACTATATTGTTGAATTTTCAACCAAATAATAAAAAGTTGAACTAAAAATATAGTCGTAAGGAGGAAGAAACTGCAAAATAAACCAAGAAAGATAACTTTTCTACCAAAAAAGTAGAATTTTCAATCCAAAAGGACGTCTGTTCAACAAAACAGCTACATTTTCGATCAAAAAAGAAAACTTTTTAACAAAATAGTTGAATTTTTAACCAAATACTTGAATTTTCAATCCCAAAAGACGAATTTTTCAGAAAACAATTGATATTTCAACCAAAAAAGATTGTCACTTTAAACTAAAAACAGTTGAATTCAACAAAAAAAGAAGATATTTCAACAAAATAGTTGAATCCGAAATCAAATCCAAAAAAGATTAATTTTTAAACATACAATTGCATTTTTAACCAAAAAAGATCCAACTTCTACAAAATAAAAAAAATTCAAACCAAAAATTGTCAACAAAAGAATTGAATTTTAACCCGGAAAGACTTCTCAGTCAAGAGAGAAAAAAAATTCAACCAAAACATTGAATTTTCGACAAAAAAAAAACATGACTTTTAAACAAAATACTTGAATTTTCAACGAAAGAATTAAATCTCTAACCAAACAGAATTTTTAACCAAAATAGATGAATTCTGAACGAAAAATATAATATTCGATTTTTCAACTAAAAAGAATTCGCCACCCTAGAGTTATATTACGCCATGTCCACTTTCTGAAATTGTTGAACTATTATTATTTTTAGACTCGGTAAGGGTTCAACTTTGTTTTTAAATACATTCTTCCCTGAAATTTATTTCCTCAGCTGTTATAATTCATCTTTCTTGGTAGAAAATTAATCTTCTTCGTTAAAAATTTATGTATTTTGTGGAGCATTCATATTTTTTTCATAGAAAAATCATCTTTTTGATGGCAAATTCAACTATTTGGTTAAAAATTTGTGTATTTAGTTGAGTATTCATCTTCTTTGGTAGAAAATTAAACTTTTTGGTTGAAAATTAACCTGTTTAGTTTGAAAATTCACCTATTTGGTTAAAAATTGATATATTTTGTGGAGAATTCGTATTTTTTGGTAGAATATTAAACTTTTTGGTAGAAAATTCTTCATTTGTGGAAGAAACATAATCTTTTTGGTTGACAATTCACCTTCTGGTTAAAAATTTACGTAATTTGTTGAAAATTCGTCTTTTTTGTAGAAAATTAATCTTCTTGGGTTTAAAATTCAATTATTTGGTTAAAAATTGATGTACTTTGTTGAAAATTCTTCTTTTCTGGGGAAAAAATAACCTTTTTCGTTGAAAATTCAATTATTTGGTTAAAATTTTAGGTATTTTATTTAGAATTCATATTTTTCGGTAGAAAATTAATCTTCTTCGTTAAAAATTTATGTATTTTGTGAAGAATTCAGCTATTTGGTTAAAAATTTGTGTATTTAGCTGAGTATTCATCTTTTTTGGTAGAAAATTAAACTTTTTGGTTGAAAATTAATCTGTTTAGTTTGAAAATTCACCTATTTGGATAAAAATTGATATATTTTGTGGAGAATTCGTATTTTTTGGTAGAATATTAAACTTTTTGGTAGAAAATTCTTCATTAGTGGAAGAAACCTAATCTTTTTGGTTGACAATTCACCTTCTGGTTAAAAATTTACGTAATTTGTTGAAAACTCGTCTTATTTGTAGAAAATTAATCTTCTTGAGTTTAAAATTCAATTATTTGGTTAAAAATTGATGTATTTTGTTGAAAATCCTTCTTTTCTGGGAGGAATCTAACCTTTTTGGTTGAAAATTCAATTATTTTGTTAAAAATTAATGTATTTTATTGAAAATTCCTCTTTTCTGGTAGAAAATTAATCTTCTTAATTTAAAATCCCATTATTTGATTGAATTTGCATGTATTTTGTTGAAAAGTCATCTTTCTTGGTAGAAAATTAAAGTTTTTGGTTGAAAATTCAACTATTTGGTTAAAAATGTATGTGATTTGTTAAAAATTCGTCTTTTTAGTAGAAAATTAATTTTCTTGGGTTTAAAATTCAATTATTTGATTAAAAATTGATATACTTTGTTGAAAATTCTTTTCTGGTAGAAAACTGTCCTTTTTCGTTGGAAATTCAATTATTTGGTTAAAAAATTTATGTATTTTGTTGAGAATTCATCCTTTTTGGTAGAAAATTAATCTTTATGGTTGAAAATTCATCTGTTTAGTTTGAAAATTCACCTATTTGATTAAAAATTTATGTATAATTATGTATAAGAAGATTTTATGGTAGAAAATTAATCTTCTTAGTATAAAATCCAATTATTTGATTAAATTTGTATGTATTTTGTTGAGAATTCATTTTTTGTTGGTAGAAAATTATTGGGAATATTTTTAAATATCTTTAAATGTCTTTGAAATCCTTGACATTTTTGAAATCTTTATGAAATCTTTGAAATTTTTTAAAATCTTTGTGAATATGCTGAAACTTTTGACGTATTTAAAATCGTTGTGAAATCTTTTGAAATTTTTGTAAAATCCTTGAAATTTTCTAAAAAAATTTGAAATTGTTTAAATTCTTTGAAGTCTGGTGTACTGTATCCTTATTGAAATCTTTGAAATTCTTCTATTCTTTTGAAAACTTTATGAAATTTTTATGAAATCTTTCAAATGTTTTGAAATCTTAGAAATCACTTTTTAAACTCTTTGAAATCCTAGAAGTCTTTTGAAAGTTTTAAAATATTTGTGGAATGTTCGAAATCTTTGAAATCTGGTGTACACGTCTTTTTCAAATCTTTGAAATCCTTGAAATTTTTATGAAATGTTCAAAATCTTTGGGAAGTTTCTGTGAAATTGCTTAAATCTAGTGTACACGCCTTTTTTAAGTCTTTGAAAACCGTGAAATGTTTGCGAAATGTTCAAAATTTCTTTAAAAAACCCCTCGAAAAAACCATTGTACAGCCATGGCTCATTCTAATTCTGAAACTGAATTAACATCGACATTTTCAACTAATAATTTTTATAATTTGTAAGTTAAATATCACAAAAAATATATACTTTAAAATTCCATATTAGCGGAGAAGAAGTAAAAAACTTATAGAATTATTCACAATATTAAAGTCTGTTAATTACCCTAAAGTTGTGCCCTAAAATCACTTTACTTACTCTGTAACGAAGAAAACATAAATTATATCTTGATAAATAAAAACTTTTCAGTAGCAAGATTTCATCTAAACGAGATGTTTCATAATAGACTAAAAGATTAAATTCTTTATTACTTATCGAATTTCAATAAAATAATTGTTTTAAAAGCAAAAAAAAATTCAAATTCAAGGTTCTCGTGAAAAATTCAAGGAGATTTCTAGGTTTTCAAGGTCGCTGGACACCTTGATTATGGTTAAAATTTGAACCTTTTAGCAGGCCTCACAGTCCCTATGGGATAAAATATAGGGACCAAAGGGTACTTTTTGTCACGCTTATAGGGTACTTGTTTCACGCTCGAAGGGTGACAAATTCAGGATAAATTCATAAGATTTCAAAGCAATTCAAGTTAAATTCAAAAGAATTCTAATTAATTGACAAAAAAATTAGGGGAATTTAAGGTAAATGCGAAGAATTAAATGAAATTCATAAAAATTCAATGTGAATTAATAAAAAATTCAAATGAATTTAAAACAATTTGAAAATATGAAAAAACTTCATTGAATTCAGTAACTTTGAAATAAGCTTAGGAAAATTCAAGGGAATTTCAAAGAATTTTACGAAATGTCTAAGAATTCTAGGTGAGGTAAAAATACTTGAGGATCAATTAAATAAAAATTGTTAAAAAATCAAAGAAAATCTATTGAATTAAGTTGAATTGATTTAATTTAGTAGAATTCAAGTGAATTCAAAAAATTTCAATAGAATCCCAAAGAATTTAAAAGAATTCAGGGTAAATTAATAATAAGTCAGGGTTAATTCTAAAAAATAATTTCAAATATCTTCAAATCTTGAAACCCCTACTAATTTAAAAGAATTCAAATGAATTGAAAATAATTTAAAAAATCGAAAAATGCCATTGATTTCAGTAAAATTTGTGTGAATTTAGCCAAATTTAAGGGAAATGAGAAGAATTCGATGAAATTCATTTTAAAAAATCAAGCTGAACTTAAAAAGCAATTAGAAAAATTAAAAGGGCATTCGAAAGAATTTGATGAAATGCCTACGAATTTAAGGTGTGTTTAAAAGACTTCAAGATGAATTAAACAAAAACTGTTTAAGAATCCACTGTATTGAGTAAAATTGAATGAATTTAGAAGAATTTAAAAAAATTCAGAGCGAATTTAATAGAATTCAGAGCGAATTCTAAATGAATTGCAAAAAATATTTGAAAATTTCTTCAAATCTTTGAAATCCTACGAAATTCCTCACTTTGTGTGAATAATTTCTTTAAAATCCATTAAAATATTTTTAAAAATTAATTTTCAACTGAAAAAACGAATTTACAACATAATTGTTAAATTCTCAACTGGAATAGTTTAATTTTTAGTTAATAACATAAATCTTCAGCCACCTTGGAATCTTAAAATACACCAACATATTTCAAAGTCTTTGAAATCCCTTCAAACTATTGAAATAAATTAATAATTTCTAGAAATCTTTTAAAATTTCCTAAAATATTTCAAATCCTTTGATATCTTTTGAAATACCTTGAAACTTTTTAAAGCCCTCGAAAATGCCTGGGAATCTTTTACAATACCCTCAAATATTTCAAATCCTTTGAAGTCCCATTAAATTACTGAAATCAATTAAAAATTTCTTTGTAATCTTTTAAAATAACCTAAAATATTTCAAATCTTTTAAAATATTTTGGATACCTTTACATTTTTCAAAGCTCTTGAAAATGCCAAGATATTGGGAAATATACCTCAAAATATTTCCAATCCTTTGATCATTTTATCGATTGATCCTTAGGATCAATTAAATAAAAACTTTGTTTAGCCATTGAATTGAGCAGAATTGACTAAATTTAGAAAAATGCAAGTGAATTAAACAAATTCAAAAGAATTTCAAAGAATTAAAAGAATTCAGGGTGAATTCCCAAAAATAATTCCAAATCTCTTAAAATCTTTGAAAACCTACAAAATCCCTCACTTCTTGTGAATAAATTCTTTGAAATCCACTAAAATATTATAAAATCCCGTGAAATTCTATGATGATATTTCCTGAAATACTGTCAAATGTAATAAAACACATTGAGAACTATAAAATCCCTTAAAATCATTTAAATGCTCGGAAATCTTATAAAATCGTTTGAAATCTTTTAAAATATCGTAAAACCTTATAGATCCTGTAAAATCGTTACATATCTTCCGAAATTCTAGAAAATTATTTATCCTAAAATATTACAATCGCTTTGAAATCCCTTCAAATTAATGAAATTAATAAAAAATTCCTTTAAATCTTTTAAAATTGCCTAACATTTTTTTTATTTAAAACCCTTTAAAATCCTACAAAACACCCCACTTCTCGTGAATAAATTCTTTAAAATCCATTAAAATATTATAAAATCTCGTGAAATCTTTTAAAAGTGAAATCTTTATTAAATCTTTGAAATCTCTACAAATTAATTAAACGAATTAATAATTCCTCGGAATCCTTTAAAATTCCGTAAAATATTACAAATTAAGGGCTTTTAAAATCGCCTTAGAAGTTTAAATTTAAAGAATACCCTAAAATCTTAAAAATCCCTTCAAATGAATGAAACCTATTAAAAAATTTATCGGAATCTTTAAAAATACCCTGAAATATTTCAAAATAATTCAAGAAACTTCATAAATATGTCCTGAATTGAATAGTTACTAACCAGGGTGGCGATTCGGCGAACGATTTCAAATTCCCGGTCATTTCCCGGTTTTCCCCCGGTCAATTTTTTCAATTTTCCCGGTCAACTCAAAGTAACATATTTATATTTGCAGCAAAACGCAAACATTTATTTTAATTCATGACGCTCGTTCTAGACATCTTTTAACACAACAGAGCAAAACGTTGCAAAATAAATGAATTTTGAAAAAAATACTTAAATTTTCCACTAAAAAATATCAATTTTTCACAAAAAATGGAATAGTTAAACTTTCAGTTGAAAGAATTAATTTTCAAACAAAAAAAACGGATTTTCCATAAAATAGTTCAATTTTCAACCAAAAAGACGAATTTTTAAAGAAGATTACATTTTAAATAAAAAGGTTAATTTTCTACCCAAAAATACAATTTTTCAACCAAATACATTAACTTTTAAAGAAAGGTTTGAAGTTTTAATAAAAGAAGACAAATTTTCAACCAAATAGTTAAATTTTGAACTGAAAAAATAATAATTTTCAATCGAAAATGGAATAGTAACATTTTTAGTTTAAAAAATTATTTGTAAACCAAACATAAGAGTTTTCAACTAAAACAATGAATCTTTAACTGAAATAGTTCAATTTTCAAACCAAAAAATTAATTTTTACTAAAAAAAGATAAATTGTCAACCAAAACTTTAATAATTAAATTTCAAGTTAAAAAAATTAATGTTTAACCAAACAGATGAATTTTCAACAACAGCTATGGAATTTTCAATTGGAATAAGTTAAATTTTCAGTTAAAAAAATTAGTTTCAACAAAAAAAAAAACTAACTTTTAACAACAACAAAGACTAACTTTCAAAATAATAGTTACATTTTCAAACAAAGTGATGAATTTTCAAATAAAATTGTAAATATTTAACTGCAATAGTTGAATTTCAAACCAGAAAGATGAATTTTTAACTGAAATGATGACCAAAAATTGAATAATCAAATTTTTAGTCAAAAATGAATGTTCAACCAAAGACATGAATTTTGAACTAAAATTATGAAATATTCAACTGGATTAATAGTTACATTTTCAGTTGAAAAAAAAAAAAATTTTTCAACCAAAAAACATCCAAAGAAAAAACAAATTTTCAATCAAACAGCTCATTTTTCAGCCACAGAAATGAATTTTTAATTAAAACGATGGATCTTTAACTAAAAAAAAAATTAATTTTTAACAAAAGAGTTTAACTTTCAACCAAATAATCTGATTTCCAGCCTAAAAGATGAATTTTCAACTAAAATGATAAATATTTGACTGAATACTTGAATTTTTAACTGAACAGAAGAATTTTTAAACAAGAAGATTAACTTTCAAAGAAAAATAAGATAATTTTCTACCAAAAAATTTTCAATTAAGAAAGACAAATTTTTATCCAAATTGTGAAATTCCGAACTTGAAAATAATAATTTTCAACTCACAATGGAACAGTTAAATTTTCATTTGAATAAATTAATTTTCAACCAAACTGATGAATTGTCAACTAAAATTATGAATCGTCAACTAAAATGATGAATCTTCAACTGGGAGAGTTGAATTTTATGCCGAATAGATGAATTGTCAACCATAAAGATTAATTGCCTACAAAAAAAGATGAATTTTCCACAAAATACATACATTTTCAAACAAATAGTTTAATTTTTAAATGCAAAATATCAATTTTCAACCAAATAGTTGAATTTTCATAAAAAAAAAAATTGATTTTCAAGAAAGTAGTTACATTTTCAACCAGAGATGAATTTTAAATTAAAATGATGAATCTTCAACCAAACAAATTAATTTTTAACAAAAGTTTAACTTTTAACCGAGTAGTTGAATTTTTAACTAAAAAACGATGAATTCGCAACGAACAATGTAAAAAAATTTCTATTATAATTCAGAAATATTTATTCTTTGAAATACTACTTCTACTCTGAAAACTGCTTGAAGTACTTTTATTACCTAAAATTTAGAAGAGGGAACTTTCAAATTGTGACGAATTCTGACTTGGAAGAGGGATTTTTGAAAATTCCTTTCTTCTAAATCCGAATTAGAATTCCTTTAAAAAATTCCCATTCCATGTAAAAAATTCCCTGTTCCAAGTGAAATTATATTTCTTGAATTTTTCTATAATCAGAAGTAAATTCACGGTTTTTAAATTAAATTCCCGATCATTTCCCGGTCAATAAAATTCCAGGTCATTTCCCGGTTTCCCAGTCAAGTCGCCACCCTGCTAACCCATGCGTTAATTTATTGAAAGAAAAGTGACATAGGGTACTATAGGGAACAAAATCTTGAAAATAGGGTACTTTAGGGACCTTAGCTGAATATAGGGTACAATAGGGGATATAGGGATCAGTCTGTGAGGCCTGATTTAGGCACAAAAAAAAAGGAGAAAAACGGTAAGTTTCTTGAAAACAGATGAAAAAAGGAGGATTTTTTATTTTTAAAGGGAAAATAGGGGAAAGGGTGTAAAATCTCTGTAATTTTAGAGTTAGGGGCAAGTCTATAAGTAAAAATCTTAAAAAAATGTAATCACCTGAAGCGAGTAAACACGGTTGGTGTGTCCCTGGAGAGTATGAAGGCACTCTTCGCGTTCTGGATTCCAGACCTTCACCATGTAATCATAAGCTCCACTGACAACAAGTTTGCCATCATATTGCACGCACCTAACTGCAGCCAAGTGTCCCACAAGCACGTGTAAGCACTCCCCAGTGTCCACTTGCCACACCCTTAAAGTCGCATCCCTACTTCCACTCACAACTTTATTTCCGTGTAGGTGCATACATCTCACCGTTGATGTATGACCATACAATGTGTGGATACAATGACCAGTCTCTGCATTCCACACTTTTAAAGTGCGATCCGTACTGCCACTGATTACTGTCGTACCCGCCATTTGCGAGGACCACACTCCGCCCGTATGACCAACTAAAGTCCTTAAACACTGAAAAATAGATGGAAAACGTCAATTATTTAACAAACTTTCTTCATATCCTCCCTCCAGGGCTCAGCCTCACATTAAATCGGGGTGTCTAGCGTTTCTTCAAACAAAAATTCCAGGACTTTTCCAGGGTTTCCAGGACAAAAAAATACATTTTCCAGGTTCTTTTTTACAGTAAAAAAATACTTTCCACGAAACATAGCAGAAATTGTAGGTCTAGTGGAACTGAAAAAGTGTCATATGCGAAATTTCTCATACGCCCCTAAAATCTGATTTTATAGAAAACAAAAAATTTTTTTTTTGGGCATTGTTCATTTTATCAAGGTGAAATATCACGACGCTACGATAGAAACTTTCAAAATTCAATATTTTTTTGCTGTTTATAATATCAAAGCGAGTTCAGCACCGTGTGCAATGAGATTTTTTTTCTAGAATTGTTTGAAATTTGACTGAGTTATCGAATTTTAAGCTAATTTAGGTTTATTTTCAATAAAATAATAAAATTGTCAACAAATAAGTTGACTTTTTAACCAAATTGTTGAATTTTCTACCTAAAAACATGAATTTTCAACTAAATAATCGAATTTAAAACAGAAAAGATTAAACTTCAACTAAAAACAGTTGAATTTCCAACGAAATATTTGAATTTTTTAGAAGACAGTTCAATTCTTAACAAAAAAGGTGAATTTTAAATCCAAAAGGACGAATTTTCTGGCGAAATAGACGAATGTTCAACAAAATAGTTGAATCTTCATGATTTTTTTTAACAAAATACTTGAAATTACAAAAATGAATTTCCAACCAGATAATCTTATTTTGAAACAAAAAAAGATTAAACTTTAACCAAAAATAGTTGAATTTTCAACACTAAAATTGGAATTTTCGACAAAAAGACGAATTTTCAACGAAAAATTAAATAGTAGGTATTTCAATAACAACAAAAGCCGAATTTTCAACAAAATAGTTCAATTTTTAAGCAAAGAGTTGCATTTAAAAAAAAATTCAACAAAATAGTTAAATTTGTAACCAAATAGTTCAACTTTTAACCTGCAAAAATGAATTCTTAACAAAAACGACGATTTTTCAACAAAGAAAATTAATTTTCTACCAAAAAAGCCAAATTTTCAACAAAATAAACCAATTTGCAAACAAATAATTTAATTTTCGACTAAAAATGATTAATTTTCAGTAAAAAAAATGTCAACTAAATAGCTGAAATTTGAACCAGAGATGAATTTTCAACTAAAATAATGAATCTGCAATCCTGCAACCAAAGAATGTTCAATAAAGTAGGTCAACTTTTAACAAACAAACAAAAACAACAAATTTTCTACAAAACTGTTGAATTTTCAACCCGAAATTATTAATTTTCTATCAAAGAGACGAATTTTCTAATCAAAAAGACGAATTTTCAGCAAATAAAGATTTTTCAGTCAGGACAGGAAAAAATTTCAAAGAAATTGTTGAACATTCAAGCCAAAAGACAGCATTTTCAACCCGAAAATACAAATTTTCAACAAAAAAGTTCATTTTTAACCAACAAATTGCAGTTTTAATCAAAAGAGAGAAAATTTCCACCAACAGGATTAGTTTCCTACCAATAAAATACCAATTTTTGACTTAAAAAGATTAAATTTCAGCAAAAAAAAATGGGAAAGTTATATTTGTAGGTTAACAAATAAATTTTAAATGAAAAAAAGAATTTTCAGCAAAATATTTAAATTTTTAATCAGAGAAGTATGACTTTTTAATAAAAATTGTTGAATTTGCAACCAAATAATAAAATTCTTCACTGAAATTAATCGTCAGGATGAAACAACTGTAAGAAAAGAAATAAAAATACAAGGCAAATAAACAACTAACTAAAATAATTACTAGTCCCAAACTTCATTTTCAAAATTCTCTAACTTTAGCTCGACCAATTTTTTATTTGCTCTAACCATTAAGATTCAAATTTCATTTCGATTGTAGCTTTGTGTTTTTCACCGTGATAAAATAAACAGTCTCTTGTTAAAAAGGTAATCTTTTTTCGTTCAGCAGAGAAAAAGTTTTAAAAACTATTTTTTCTTTAGAAGAACAAAAATTCCAGAACCATGAGCAAAATTCAAGGACTTTTCCAGGTTTTCAAGGATTTCCAGAACACTAGACACCCTGAGTAAAGCAGGCCCCACAGTCTCTATGGAATAAAATATAGGGACCATAGGGTACTTTTCGTCACGCTCATAGGGTACTTTTTTGGCGCTCAAAGATTTAAAAATTCAGGATAAATTTGTAAGACTTCAAAACAATTCAAGTTAAATTGCCAGGAATTTGAATGAATTAGAAACAATTTTAAAAGTCAAAAAAATTCCATTGATTTCCGTAAAATTGGAATGAATTTAGAGGAATTTAAGATAAACGAGAAGAATTCGATTAAATTCATAAAAACTCAAGGTGAATTAAAAAAAATTTTAATGAATTGAAAACAATTTTAAAATATGAAGAAACTTTTATGAATTCAGCAACTTTGAAATGAGCTTAGAAAAATTCAAGGGAATTCAACAGAATTGTATGAAATTCCTAAGAATTCAAGGTGAGGTTAAAAGACTTCAGGATCAATTAAATAAAAACTTTTGAAAATTAAAAAAAATCCATTAAATTAAGTATAATTGAGTAAATTTAGGTCAATTCAAGTGAATTAAAAAAATTCAAGGGAATCCCAAAGAATTTAAAAGAATTCAGGGTGAATTTCAAAAAATAATTTCAAATCTCTTCAAATCTTTGAAACCCTACTAATTTCTAACTAAAAAAATGACTACAAATCAACTCAAAAAAATTCAAATGAATTGGAAAAAGTTTTAAAAATCGAAAAAATCCATTTATTTCTGTAAAATTTGAGTGAATTTAGAGGAATTTAAGGGAAACGAGAAGAATTCGATTAAATGCATACAAATTCAAGGTAAATTAAAAAAAATCAAATGAATTGACAAAAATTTTAAAATATGAAAAAAATTTAAAAATTCATTGAATTGAGTAAGTTTGAAATGAATTTTAGAAAAAATTAAAGAGAATTCAAAAGAATTTGATGAAATGCCTAAAAATTTAAGGTGAGTTTTAATGACTTCAAGATGAATCAAACAAAAACTTTATAAAAATCAATTGACCTGAGTACAATTGAGTGCATCTAGAAGAATTCAAACGGATTTAAAAAAATTCAGGATAAATTAATAAGAATTCAGGGCGAATTCCAAATAAATTGCAAAAAATATGGGAAAATCTCTTAAAATCTTTGAAACCCTACGAAATCCCTCACTTCTTGTGAATAAATTCTTTGAAATCCATTAAAATATTAAAATCCCTTAAAATGATTAAAACCCTTGGAAATCCCTTAAAATTGTTTAAATCTCTTGAACATGCCTTGGAATCTTTTAAAATACCTTAAAATATTTTAAAGTCTTTGAAATCCCTTCAAACTATTGAAATAAATAAAAAATTGCTGGGAATCGTTAAAATTTCCTAAAATATTGCCAATCCTTTGAATCCTTTGTAGTCCCTTGAAACTTTTTAAAACTTGAAAATGCATGGGAATCTTTTAAAATACTCTAAAATATTTCAAATCCTTAGAAATCCTATTAAATTACTGAAATCAATTAACAATTTCTTTATAATCTTTTAAAATAACCTAGAATATTTCTAATCCCTTCAAATCTTTTGAAATACCTTGAAATTTTTTAAAGCTTTAGAATCCTTTGGTGATTTTATCAATTAATCTGCAGACAAAATTACATGAAAACTTTTAAAAAATCAAAAAATTCAAAAGAATTCCAAAGAATTCGGCATAAATTAATAAGAATTCAGGGTGCACTCCAAAAAATAGTTTTAAATCTCTTAAATCTTTAAAACCTTACGAAATAACTCACTTTTCTTGAATAAATTCTTTGAAATCCACCAAAGTGATGCACTTTCAATAAAAATGATAAATCTTCAACTGGAATAGTTGAATTTTTAACCAAAAAGATGAATTTTCAACTAAAAAAAAGAAATAAATTTCCAATCAAAAATTGAATAGTAAAATTTCGAATTAAAAAGAAATAATGTTTAATCAAAGAGATTAATTTTTAATTAGAATCAAGAATCAACCAAAAAATTAATTTTTATCGAAAAAGTTTAACTTTTAACCAAGTAGTTGAATTTTTATATAAAA
>CAKNYM010047452.1:83467-108287 GCA_932195095.1 Andricus curvator | reverse complement strand
AATTTTTAACTGGAATAGTTGAATTTTTAACCAAAAAGATGAATTTTCAACTAAAAAAGATAAATTTCCAACCAAGAATTGAATATTTACATTTTTAATTAAAAACTTTAATGTTTAACCACAGAGATGAATTTTCAATTAGAATTATGAATCAACCAAAGAATTAATTTTGGTCAAAAAAGTTTAACTTTCAACCAAGTAGTTGAATTTTCATTAAAAAAAAAATTATCATCAAAATAGATTAGTTTTCAAATAAAAAGATAAATTTTTAATCAAATATGGAATAATACATTTTTGCATTTACATTTTTTCAACAAAAAAAAGTACAGGTTTTTCACAAAATAGTTCAATTTTCATTCAAAGTGATGAATCTTCCATTAAAATGATAAATCTTCAACTGGCATAGTTGAATTTTTAACCAAAAAGATGAATTTTCAACTAAAAAAGATAAATTTCCAGCCAAGAATTGAATATTTAAATTTTTTATTAAAAACTTTAATGTTTAACCAAAGAGATTAATTTTCAATTAGAATTATGAATCAACCAAAAAATTATTTTTGATCAAAAAAGTTCAACTTTCAACCAAGTAGTTCAATTTTCATTAAAAAAAAAGAATTTTCAACAAAATCGATTAGTTTTCAACAAAAAAGGTACATTTTCAATAAAATATGGAATAATTACATTTTCAACCAAAAAAGAACAAGTTTTTCCCAAAATAGTTCAATTTTCATTCAAAGTGATGAATCTTCCATTAAAATGATAAATCTTCAACTGACATAGTTGAATTTTTAACAAAAAGATGAATTTTCAACTAAAAAAATAAATAAATAAATTTCTAACCAAAAATTGAATAGTCAAACTTTGAGTTTAAAAAAATTAATATTTAACCAAATAGATGAATTTTTAATTAGAATTAGGAATCAACCAAAAATTAGTTTTTATCTGAAGAGTTTAACTTTCAACCAAGTAATTGAATTATCATTTAGAAAAGACGAATTTTTAACAAAATAGATGAATTTTCAACTAAAAAAGATGCATTTTCAATCCAATATGGAATAATTAAATTCTCAACGAAAAAAAAAACAAGTTTCCCACAAAATCGTTAAATTTTCAACCAAAGTGGTGAATTTGTAATAAAAATGATAAAGCTTTAACTGGAATAGTTGAATTTCTAACCAAAAAGATGAATTTTCAACTAAAAAAGATAAATTTTCAATCAAACATGGAATAATTAAATTTTGAGTTCAAAAATTAGTGTTTAAAGAGATGAATTTTTAATTAGAATTATCAATCAACCAAAAAATCCATTTTTATCAAAAAAATTTAACTTTCAACCAAGTAGTTGAATTTTTACCAAAAAAGAATGAAATCTCCACGAAAAGTGTACGAAGACAAATTTTTAATCAAAAATAGAATAACTAAATTTTCAGTTAAGAAAATTAATTTCCAACAAAAACAAGAGAATTTTCAACAAAATAGATAAATCCAGTAGTATAAATCTACTTTTACAAATGAAAACTAGCTGTGAATTCGATCTCGAGTGTTTCCACTTTGTTTGTATTTATAATTATATGGTGCTCATTTCACGAGCACTTTGCTTCCCGTCAGCAAATGTATTTGCTTCCTCATAGAGGAAGCATTAGTTATTTTTTTCAACAATAGATAAAACAGAGTCTTCATTTTGATCAATTTAAAAATAGAAATTTACAAAAAATACAAAATTACAAAATAATACAAACCATTTTTTGAATACAAAGACAAAACAGACAAATCAAATTTTGTATTCAAAATGATAATTTTTCGAGCTGGAAAAGGGAAGGAAAAGTTCTGGCACACCCTATTCCTTTCTGATTTCTTTACGAAAATTTTCAGAATTATTTTATTTGAAAATTTACGAGCGAAAAGTCTTTTCTATTCATGCGTCCACTTTGAATTATGTCAGTGAAAAAAGTTTTTCGATTTGGAACAGATTCAAATATTATAAATGAGTATAACTTCCTTAATCTTCAATAAAATGTATTAATATTGTACGTCAATCGATTCGTCTCGAACCAAGGAATCTTTTATATTCTTGCATCAACTTTGAATCATGTTGAAGAAAAAAGTTTTACTATAAAAAACCGTATTTTCAAATATTATGCATTACCATAGCTTCCTTACTCTCCAATAAAATGTATTAATATTATAGGTTCGATTCGTCTCGAACCAAGGAATCTTTTATATTCTTCCATCAACTTTGAATTATGTTAAAGAAAAAAGTTTTACTATAAAAAACCGATTTTCAAAATATATAAATTACCATAACTTCCATACTCTCCAATAAAATGTATTAATATTATAGGTCAATCGATTCGTCTCGAACCAAGGAATCTTTTATATTCTTGCATCAACTTTGAATTATGCTAACGAAAAAAGTTTTACTATAAAAACCCGATTGTTAAAATATTATTGAGTGCTAAAAAAATGCAATAAATATTTTTAGAAATCTTTCGGTCAGTTTCAAGATATTAGTGGTGAAAATAAGCCCTCCAAATTTCATCAATTTATCTGCAACCGTTTTCAAGTTATCGTGTTCACAAGAAAGGACAATTGCTTAGAACATTGTATTAGAGACATTTTTAAATTGAGGAAGGTTTAATTAAATGAATAAAAATTTTGGAAAATGTTACCATTACAAAGCTTCCTCTATGAGGAAGCAACAACAATAAATGAATAAATAATACCTTGCCAGTAACAGCTGACCAGACTTTGAGAGTATTGTCATCGGATCCGCTGACTATCCTATTTCCCGAGAACTGGAGGCAAGTAATCACATGATCGTCGTGGCCCTTGAGAACCTTTGGTGGACGGATTGGTTTCGTTCGCCAATTCATTTTGATATTATGCTGCCGCATGTAGGCCTGCTTCCACGGTGACGAGCAGTTACTGGAGGTTCTTGAATTTTTACGTTTCGACGAGGGCGAGTCTTTAGGATCATCTATTCCAGCTGCTCTGCACTTTTCCTTCCAGAGCAAATTGTCATCCGCAAGGAATCGCCAACTACGACAAGTTTGCGCTGCCCGCAGCAGATCACGAGGTTCCAGAAAGGCTAATACGGATAAGGCTAGTTCTTTCGGCAGTAGAGAGATAAAGTCCCTTTGAAACTGAGGTTCTATCACTTGCATCATGTGACGGACCTGCGTCGGCTCGCACCTTTCTATTAATTCGTCTATAGCTAATATCCTTTCAGCATTTGACCACCTCTGTAACAATTTTCCATCAGTAAAGTATTATCTTTACAAATGCCGACTTCACGGCCCAAAATCTCTCAAAAATAGAGTTCTTAAATGCTCAAGAATTTATGTTGGGCAAATGCTCTCGCGAATATGCTCAGCATTTAAGCTCGAACAGAGCATTTATAGAGCTTTAAAGAGAATTTAAAACATTTATTGTTTAAACAAATATATATCACACTTAATACATATATTTTTACAAAAACATTCTACAGGTCAGGTAATTCCAGAGTCGGCTTTGGTTGGGGATTTAAACTACTTCGTTGAAAAATCATCTTTTTTTATTGAATTCAACTATTTTTGGTATAAAATTAAAATCCTTTTTGTGGTTGAAATATAATATATCACGTTTTTCGTTGAGAATTCATCTTTTTTGGTAAAAAAAATTCAACTACTTAGTTGGAAGTGGAACTATTTTGTTAAAAAATCATTTATTTGGTTGATGTTACATCATTTTAGTTGAAACCTCCTTCTTTTGTTCAAAATTTAATTTTTCTATTGACAATAATGTTTTCTAGATGTGAATTAATTGTTTCAAATGAAAATTCAAATTGTACATGTTTGGTTCAAAATTTATCTTCTTAAGTTGAAAATTCAAATATCTGTTTTAAAATTTCTGTATTTTATTGAAAACTCGAATTTTTTGGGAGAATATTTAATCTTCTTGGTGACTAATTCATCCTTTTGGTTGGAAATTCCTTTAAAAATTCAAATATCTGGTTGAAAATTCATGTACTTTCTTAAAAATTCATCTTATTGGTTGAAAATTGATCTTTTTGGGTGAAAATTAGATTTTTCTTATTTAGAATTCATTTTTTAAACTGGAAATATAACTTCCATTTTTTGTCAAAAATTTATATTTTCTGATATAAATTTAATCTTCTTGGTTGAAAATGATACTATTTCGTTGAAAATTTACTTTAATTTTATTGAAAATTAATTTTTTTACTGAAAATTTAACTATTTTATTTTTAGTTGAAAATTTATCTGTTTTCGGTGAAAATTGAACTATTTGTTGAAAATCCGTCTTTTTTTTTTGTAAAAGATAACTCTCATTAGTTTAAATTTCATCTTTTTGGTAAAAAATTAATTTCTTTGGTTGAAAATTCGTTTGTTTTTTGTTTGGAAATTTATTTTACGGACTGAAAATTCACTTTAACTATTACATTTTTTGTGGAAAATTTACTTTTTTTGATAGAAATGTAATCTTTTTCGTTAAAAAAGTATCTGTTTAGTAGAAAATTTAACTATTCTAATTTAACTAATGCATCTTTTGGATTGAAAAATACACTATTTGAACAAAATTTCATATTTTTGGTTGAAAATTCATCATAGTGATTAAAAAATAATTTCTTTGGTTGAAAATTCGTTTCTTTTTTGTTGAAAATTACTTTTTTTAACTGAAGATATAACTATTCCATTTTCGATTGAAAATGTATATTTTTAGTTGAAAATTAATTAATTTTGCTGAAAACTCGTTTTTTTTTTAAATTTACTTTTCTAACTGCAAATTGAAATATTATATTTTTGGTTTGTAAATTTATCTTTTTTAGTTTAAAATTGAATTATTTAAAATACGAGCCCTCAAACTCTTTATATACTACTCAAAAGAGGAGAAAAAGGGTGATTCTTCACGAAAATAGGGGAATAAATTCTTTTAAATAAAATTAATATATAGGTTTCATATTGAATTCAATAGGAAACGTTTTGAATTCCTAATATTTGAAGGAAAAATATTGCTTTTTAAACCAAGAATATTAATTTTCTATCAAAATAGAGGAAATTTCAATAAAGCACATGAATTTTCAAATAAATAGTCAAAAGAGATGAATTTTCAACCAATGAGTTGAATTTTCAAGCATAAAAGTCGAATGTTTTAAAAAACAGTAGACTTTTAGACCCGAAAGGATGAATTTTCAACCAAGAAATATGATTTTTCAACGAAATAGTTGAATTTCCAACAAACAAATTAATTTTAAACCAAACGGTTGCACTTACAACCAAAAAAAGAACTTTCATGCAAAAGAGATGAATTTTCAACAAAATAGTTAACTTTTACCCTATTAGTTGAATCTTAAAGCCAAGAAGATGATTTTTTTGTACAGTTGAATTTTCAACAAAGAAAGATGAATTTTCAATAAAGAAGAACGAATTATCAACAAATCAGTTGAATTTTCTCCAAAAAGATGACTTTTTAACAAAACGTGAATTTACAACAAAATAATTACATTTTCAACAAAATAGTTTAATTTTTAACTGAATAGTTGATTTTCCCACCTAAAAAGATAAATTTTCAACCCAATGGTCGAATTTTTAAACAAAAATGATTAAACTTTAACCAAAAACAGTTGCATTTTCAACCAACTACTAAAATAGTTAAACTTTCGACCAAATACATGAATCTTCAACCAAAAAAAATTTTTTTTTAAAGAAAGTAGTTCAATTTTTATCCAAATAGTTGTATTTTCAACAAAAAAAGAAGAACTCGTAACAAAACATGTAATAGTTGATATTTCATCCAAAAAAGATTTTAATTTTAAATCAAACATAGTTTAATTCAACAAAAAAGACAAATTTTGTACCACATAGTTTAACATAGTTTAATATTTAACATACATAGATGCATTTTCAACCAAAAGTTCGAATTTACAAACAAAAAAGATTTAACTTCTATATACTATATATATACTTCTATACTAAAAAATGAATTTTCAACAAAGCAGTTGAATTTTCGACAAAAAAAAATAACTTTTTAACAAAATAGTTAAATTTAAAAAAAAAATCAACAAATTGATCTAGTTCGTTAGAAATGCGTCTTTTTTTTAATTAATTTTTTAAGCTGAAAATGTAACTATTCCACTTTTGGTTAAAAACTTATATTTTTTAGTTCAAAATTCATATTTTTTTATTGAAAATTACATTTATGATGAAAATTCATCTTTGCAGGCTTAAAATTCAACCATTTTGTTGAGTCATCTCTTTTAGTCGAAAATGTAACTGTTTTGTTGAAAATTCGTCCTTTTGGATTGAAAATTTATATACTCATACATGCAATAGGAGATAATAAATCTTTCGTTCAGCATTCATCTTTTTTGTTTGAGAACTGAACTATACTTGGTTATAAATTCAAATATTTTATTAAAAATTTAAGGGGGCGGCTCAAAAATATCCCAAAATTGGTAAAGTAGTTTATGGATGATCGCTTAGTGTCGAAAAAATATGGATTAAAAAAGTATTGCTAAATGTTATGCTATACCTGAAATTGTAAGAGCCATGAGCTCAATTCAGGAGGTGGATTGTCTTTCGTGGGTATCACGAATCTCACAGGTTTGCCCTTATCGTCCAACTTCCTCGCGATTCTAGATAAGATCCAAGTTATTAATTGTAATTATTGCAGAAGAAAATGAAGATTTAGAAATGATAATAATTCAGGGCGTCCAGCGATTCTTAGGAACGAAATTCAAGGTCTTTTCCAGGTTTTCCAGGTCAGGAAGTCAAGTTTTTCCAGGCTTCCTTTTTTTTTACATCAAATAATGAAATAACCGTTTGTTATAGATGTAAAAAATGAGCCATTTCATTTTTTATTGGCCACACTTTTTTAAAGAAAGCAGAACCATGAATAAACAAATTCTTAATTTTTGCGAACATAAGCCGTCTTTAAAATCCTTGAAATCTTTATAAATTCGTTGAAATCTCTTGAAGTACTTAAAATCTTTGTGAAATCTTTTGGTGCCTTTGAAAATTGTTGTAAAATATTTGAAATTCTTGACATATTCAAAATCCTTGAAATCTTTGAAACATTTGCGAAGACTTTCTTTAATCTTTGTTTGTGAAATCATTTATTTCAGTTCGAAATCATTGAAACTTTCTCAAATTTGTTTATACCTTTTGAAATAGTTCCAACATCTTTGAAGTATTTGTGAAATCTTTTGTATTCGTTTGGAATCATTGAAATATTTGAAATCGTTTAAAATCTTCGAAATGTTATGAAATCTTTGGAATTCTTGTATTCTTTTGAAATCTTTATGAAATTTTTATGAAATCTTTTGTATTCATTTGAAATCATTAAAATATTTTTAATCTGTGTAAAATCTTTTGAAATCTGGTTTACTATAAACTTTTTAAAATCTTCAAAATCTTTTGAAATATTCGAAATCTTTGTGAAATCTTTGAAATCTGGTGTACACGCCTTTTTCAAATTGTTGAAACCCTTGCAATCTTTATGAAACGTTAAAAATCTTTGGGAAATTTTTTGAAATCTTTGTCAAATCTTTTGAAATATTTGTGAATTTTTTCTTAAATATTTGTTTGTGAAATATTTTTTATTCGTTGAAATCATTGTATTATTTAAAAGCTTTTCAAATCTTCTAAAATGTTTTGAAACCTTTCGAAATCGTTTTTAATCTTCTAAATGTTTTAAAATCTTTGAAATCTGGTGTACTGTACCCTTTTTAAATCTTTGAAATCCGTGAAATCTTTGCAAAATGTTTAAAATCCTTTTAAATATTTTTAAATCTTTGAAATATTTTGAAATCTTTAGTAATGTTTTGTAATCTAGTGTACACAGTCTTATGGCCATGGCTCATTCTAATTCTGAATTAACATCGAAATTTTCAATTAATAATTTTTATAATTTGTAAGTTGAATATCACAAAAAAATGTATACTTTAACATTGTATATTTGTATTCACTTGAATTCATTAAAATATTTTTAATTTGTGTATAATCTTTTGAAATCTTGAAAATATTTTGAAAGTTTTAAAATCTTTGGAAATGTTCGAAATCTTTGTGAAATCTTTGAAATCTGGTGTACACGCCTTTTTCAAATTGTTGAAACCCTTGCAATCTTTATGAAACGTTAAAAATCTTTGGGAAATTTTTTGAAATCTTTGTCAAATCTTTTGAAATATTTGTGAATTTTTTCTTAAATATTTGTTTGTGAAATATTTTTTATTCGTTGAAATCATTGTATTATTTGAAAGCTTTTCAAATCTTCTAAAATGTTTTGAAACCTTTCGAAATCGTTTTTAATCTTCTAAATGTTTTAAAATCTTTGAAATGTGGTGTACTGTACCCTTTTTAAATCTTTGAAATCCGTGAACTCTTTGCAAAATGTTTAAAATCCTTTTAAATATTTTTAAATCTTTGAAATATTTTGAAATCTTTAGTAATGTTTTGTAATCTAGTGCACACAGTCTTATGGCCATGGCTCATTCTAATTCTGAATTAACATCGAAATTTTCAATTAATAATTTTTATAATTTGTAAGTTGAATATCACAAAAAAATGTATACTTTAACATTGTATATTTGTATTCACTTGAATTCATTAAAATATTTTTAATCTGTGTAAAATCTTTTGAAATTTTAAAAATCTTTTGAAAGTTTTAAAATCTTTGGAAATGTTCGAAATCTTTGTGGAATCTTTGAAATCTGGTGTACACGTCTTTTTCAAATCGTTGAAACCCTTGCAATCTTTATGAAACGTTAATAATCTTTAGGAAATTTTTGAAATCTTTGTCAAATCTTTTGAAATATTTGCGAAGTTTTTCTAAAATCTTTGTCTGTGAAATCTTTTTTATTCGTTGAAATCATTGAATTATTTGAAATGTTTTCAAATCTTCTAAAATGTTTTGAAACCTTTTGAAATCGTTTTAAATCTTTGAAATCCGTGAAATCTTGGCAAAATGTTCAAAATCCTTTTAAACATTTTTAAATCTATGAAATATTTTGAAATCTTTTGAAATCTTTAGTAATGTTTTGTAATCTAATGTACACAGTTTTATGGCAATGGCTCACTCTAATTCTGAAACTGAATTAACATCGAAATTTTCAATAATTTTTATAATTTGTAAGTTTAATATCACAAAAAATGTATACTTTAACATTGTATATTAGCGAGGACGAAATTAAAAACTTATAGAAGTATTCACAATATTAAAGTGTGTTCATTGAATCTATAAAATAATCGGTAAAGTCTATACAAAAACTGCCTACAAATCTCTTGATTTATTCTGTAATGAGTAAAAGATAAATATCTTGATAAATAAAAAGTTTTCAGTAGAAAGATTTCTTCTAAAAGAGATGTTTCTTTCATAATAGACCAAAAGAATTAAATTACTTTTCGTATCTCAATAAAATAGCTGTTTTAAAAGAAAACCAAAATTTAATTCGAGGTTCTCGTGAAAAATTCAAGGAGATTTCCAGGTTTTCAAGGTCGCTGGACACCCTGTAATTTGATGAGAAGATGAGTACTTACGATATGTGAGATTTCTCCTCTGGACTAAGCTTTTTACAAGGTAAATTGGACTCTGTATCACTTTTACGTTTTCTCTGAGGCTGCACGACGTCCAAAGGAACGCAGGTGTGCAAAATAGGACTTTGCAGCCTGTGTGATAAAGGTGGTTGTGACGGTAGAATTGGAGATTGGCACTCGCTTTCCTCGACTTCTTCTTCGCACTCGGCATCACAAAACAGCCCTGTGTCGCTAATCTGTTAATCATAGTTTGTTATTCATATATTTGGATTTTTACCCGATTAAGTAACATTTTTAATTTATGAATTTTCTGCACCATAAAATTTGTATATCAAAATTTCTAAATAATTTTACTTCATACAATTTATTTCTAAATGTTTCTAAAAATTATAGATAGAAGAGAAAACTTAAATTCAGGGTGGCCATTTTAATCGAAGAAAAAAATTCCCGGTTATTTCCCGGCTCGCAAACATTTTTCACGGTCAATAAAATAAAAAAATTTGAAGTCTAATTCTAAAGATTTTTCCATTTAAAATAATAATAAATAAACTACAAATCAAAGCAAGTGGAACTCTTGAATTTTAAACTTTTAAAATTGAAGTTTAAAAGTTTTTTAATTCAAAAATGTTGTATTCAAATGCTCAATAAAAATAAAAACGTATAAAATGGAAGGTACTAACACTTTTCAATTGAACAATTTAAAATGAAATGCAGATAAACTGAAAAATTTAGAATTTGTAACTTTTATAAATTATGGAGTTCAAAGATTCAGACTCAATTCCAAAAATATAAATCCACGTTATCATTTTCAATACTCTAAATTAATGAATCAATCAATGAACTTAAAAATTTTCAAAATTATATTATTTTAAGCAAGTTTGAGCTAGAAATATTAAAAAATTAAGATTCTTTTTAACTGAACACTTCTTTAACTAGAAGTTAAATTATTTTTATTTTAAATAGTTTAAACATCCTTGAAAAGCTTCAAAATTGTATTTCAAAATCTCGAGGAATCTAGAAGTTGTTTAAAATTTTTTCAAATTTAAAATTATTTTTGAAATTTGTTCAGGACTTCTAAATAGCTTTTAAAATTAATCGAATTTTTCCTATAATTTTTAGAAAATCCTGCAAATTAAAAAAAATGTCCTTAAAATCTTCCAGATTCTGTTTTGACAATTTTGGAAATCGTTTAAAATATTCTCTTAAAATAATTTTTCAAAATGAAAAATCATTTTCAATTTTCCTAGGAATCTTAAGAAAATGTTTTTATTCTTTTGAAGCCTTTCACAATTCTAAAAAAGCTTCTAAATTTTTTGTCTGAAATCTGCAAAAATCAAAATTTTGTTTTAAATTAGGCTGTGGCTATTTGCACCGAAATTTCGCTACGAATAGCCGAATTTTGCCGGTGCACACTTCGTTTAAATCATTTGAAATCATTGCAAATTTTAAATTAATTTTGAATCTTTTCAAAACTTCTAAATATCTCTTAAAATTACTCCATTTTTGTCTACAAATAATAAGTGTTCAATTGTTATTTATACATTAAAATCAATAAAGATTTAAGGCTATCTATGTCAAACAATTCAGTTTTAAATTGTTTACTTTTAAATATTTGGTTTCAATTTACTCGTCTTAAATGAACAATCAAATATTGCTAAATAATAAATAATTATTCTTTTTCTTAATTAAAAACTTTCAAATCGAATGGGTTAAAAATTGAATATTTTAGCCTGAAACAATATTTTTAATTTAATGAAAGCCTTTAATTACGAATATATTATTATGAAGTTATTCTTAATTTAAAAATAGTTTATAAAGATTCAATCGTTTTGTCAAATTAATTATTGTTCACTTTTTAATACTTAAAGTACAGATCCATTCTAAAAATAACTTATTTATTTATATTTACAGTTGATAAAATAAAAATGTTTTTTATCAAAAATGTTCAACTTCAAACGCTCTTAATTTTCAATTGTTTTAGTCTTTAAGACTGCTTTTTAAAATTCTTTAAATTAAAAACAAAAATCTAAAATGGAAAATTTTTAAAGTAAAAGATCTTCGAATCACGAATTGTAAACTGAATGACATCATAATTGAAAAAGATAATAATTCAACTAATTATTTTAAAAACTATTGAAATCGAACTTGGACACATTTTTCTTCTGAAGTTTTGTAAAATTCCCGGTCAAAAAGTAAATTCACTGTCATTTCCCGTCTACAATTTGTAAACTTTCTCACATTTTCAAAGAGATAAGAAAAATTAAATTATGGGCAAAAACTTATTTTGAAGAATTAGAAAAAAAAAATTAGAAGCTTTTTAATAATTATGAAAGATTTGAGGAGATTAAATTTTATTCAAGATTTCTGGGAACATTTTTAATTGTTTAAGGTTTTATTATAGAAGAATAATTTTAAGTTTTGAAGATTTCAAAATGTGTAGAAAAAGAATATGGAAGACTTTGAGACAATTTTTTAATCTGTAAGGATTTACAAAAATGGTAGGCAACCTGAATTTTGTAGGGTGTCAAGATAACGAAAAAATGTTCTCAAGATTCATGGGACAATTTTTAACCATTGTTTAGTAATTAATTCTAGGAGATAATTGAAAAAGATTATAAAACATTTTTAATTATTTCCTAAAATTTTTTAAGAGAGTGTAAAAGATTTTAAAGCAAAATGTTACAATTTTGCCATATTACATAATTTTAGAAAAAAATTGAGTAAGTTTGAGAGATATTCAGGAGTTTTAAAATGATTAAAAAATAAATAAAGCTTGTAAAGATTTTTTAAGAATTTTGCAAGTTTTCGCGAAAGTGAAAAAAATGGTAGGTTCCTAGGAAAAATGAAAATGACTTTTTATTTCGAAAAATTAATTTTAAAAGATTATTTAGAAAGATTTCTAAAATTGCCAAAGAAAAAGCTGAAAGATTTTAAGGCAATTTTTTTAATTTTGCAGAATTAAAAAAAATTCAGGAAAAATTTGAATAATTTTCTTAAGTTTCGTGTCAAAATTTTAAATGTTTTTTTATTTTCAAAAAAAAACTTTAAGAGAAAATTAAAAAAGGTTTTTAAATATTTCGAAAAAGAGTGTGGAAGATTTTACAGCAAAATGTTTCAATTTGGTAAGATTAAAAAATGAAAAAAAATCCAGTAAATTCAAGAAATATTTAGTAGAATTGGAGAGATTCAAACATAATTTTAAACTTTAACAGATTTTTAGAAATGTAGATTTTTGAAGATTTCAAAAATGAAATTTAGAAGCTTTCAAAAAATTTCCAAAGATTTGAAGAAAATAAACAAATTTTCTTAAAATTCCTGGGAAAATTTAGAAGATTATAGAGCATTTTTTACATTTTGAATGATTTTTCAAAATTTTAAGAAAAAAGAGAGTCAGTTAAAATTATTGCTAGGAATTGAATACGTTTTAAATAGACTAGAAATATTTAAAAATGAGGAAACATATCCGAAAATTTATCAAATATTTCTTGATTTTTTCCAAACTTCTGAAAGTCCTAAACATCTTTTAAAAATACTCGAATTTTTTCTAATATTTTATAAAACCCTATAAAATAAACAAAATTTTTTTTAAATCTTTTAGATTCTTTTTTGACATATCTGAATTATTAAAAATCTTTTTTAATTTTCTCAAGAACTTTATAATAATTATATTTATATATAAATTTAAAAACAAACTGATAATACTTATTTTCTTGTTCTCAATATTTAGAATTTAAGTTCAGCTCCAAATCAAGTGTTCAAAAACTTTTAACAAATAAAGAGTTACTTCAAATTTTTATATTTTATTATTATTATTATTTTGTATTCTTTATGGTATTGGAAAAAAGTTTTAAATTGTTGAATTTCAATGAGTACTTACATTAAGTAACTTCAATATTTGTATGACTAAAAAAATACATATTGAAAAAGCATTCAGTGTTACATCAAAATATTGTTTTGTTTATTTCTAGACAATACTTCATCTTAAAAAACCTTTTTAAATTCAGAAAACATTATGTTTTAACCAAAAAATATAAATTCTCGACAAAAATGTAATAGTTGATTTTACAACCAAAAAAGATTATTAATTTTCAACCAAACAGTTGCATTTTTAACCAAAAAGATGAAATTTCTACCAAAAAAGATCAATTATCAATAAAATGGATGAATTTTCAACTAAAAACATTAATTTTTAACCAAGAAGATAAATTTTCTACTAAAAAATATGAATTTTGAATAAAATACATGAATTTTCAACGAAATAGTGAATTTTCAACCAGAAATATGAACTATCAACCAAGAAGAATGATTTTCTAACGAAAAAGTCGAATTCTTAACAAAATATAAAAATTTGTAATCAAAAATGGAATGCTTAAATTTTCAGTTAACAAAATTAATTTTTAATCACACAAAAAAAAATATTTTCAACAAAAAGTTCAACTTTCAACTAAAGAGATGAATTTTTAACTAAAATGATGAATCTTCAACAAAAAAATTAATTTTTAACAAAATAGTTGAATCCTCAACCAGAACAGATTATTCATTATCAACCAAACAGCTGCATTTTTAACCAAAAAAAGATTAAATTTTTCAATAAAAATTGATTTGCAGAGATGAATTTTCAACAAAAAAGTTAATTTTCGATAAAAAGCGATGAAATTTCATTAAAAGAGTTGAGTTTTTAAGTTAAAAAGTCGAATGTTTTCGAAAACCTTCAACCTTTTATCTCGAAAAGATGAATTTTCTACAAAAAATGTGATTTTCAACCGAGACAGCTGAATTTCCAGCAAAATAGTTACATTTTCAACCAAACAGCGTTAATTTTCTACCAAAGGAGATGAATTTTGAACAAAAAGGTTGAGTTTTCAAGCTAAAAAGTTGAATGTTTTAGAAAAAATTTGACTTTTAATCCCGAAAAGATAAGTTTTTAACAAAACGGTTCATTTTTAACCAAGAAAGATGAATTAAGAACCAAATAGTTGCACTTTCAAGCAAAAGAGAAAATTTTCAACAAAAAAGTTGATTTTGTAAGAAAATAATGAATTTTCAATTAAATGGTTAAAATTTCGAAGAAAAAAAAATCAACTGCAACTAAAAAACAGTTGCATTTTCAACCAAACACTTGAACGAAAATAGGGCGAAAAATTCTTTTAAATAAAATTAATGAAGGTACCATACTGAGTTCAGTATGAAACGCTTCATATTCAAAACCTTTCAAGTAAAGATATTGCAACTTCAACAAAATAGATGAAAACCCAAAATATTAATTTTCTACTAAAAAAACACAAATTTTTGGCAAAATACATGATTTCTCTACCAAATACTTGAATTTTCTATTTAAAAAAATGTCAACAAAAAAAGGAATAGTTATATTTTTAATAAAAACCATTTTTTTCCAACAACAAAAAATGATTTACAAAAACTTTCAAGCAAAAAAGTTAGTTTTTAACAAAGTGCAACTTTCAACCAAGTAGTTAAAATTTCAACTAAAAAAGATTAATTCTCAACGACAAATGGAACAGTTACATTGCATTTTTATAAAAAAAATTGACATTTTCTACTAAAACAGATAAATTGGAAATCCCTTGACATTTTTAAAAGCTCTGGAAAAATTTAAAAAATACCATCAAATCTTTAAAATCCATTGAAACTTTTTAATGTGCTCAAAAATGCTTTGGAATATTTTTAATCATTCAAAAATATTTAAAATCCTTTGAAATCCGATTACATTACTGAAATTAATTGAAAATTGTTTGGAATCTTTTAAAATAACCTAAAATATTTCAAATTGTTACAAATTTTTTTTAATATTTCGAATCCTTTGAAATCTCTTGAAATTACTTGATATTTTTAAAGCTTAAAAAAATTCTTTGGAATGTTTAAAAATAACTTTAAAAATCTTGAAAATTCTTTGAAATCCCTTCAAATTATTGAAATCAACTGCAAATTTCTTGAAATCTTATAAAACATCCGAACATCATTTGAAATACTTCGGAATTTTTAACAGCTCTTGAAAATTCACTGGAATTATTAAAAATGCTCTAAAATATTGCAAATCCTTTGAAATCCTTTGAAAGTATATCAAGCTTTTGGAAAATCCTTTGAATATTTAAAAATACCCTAAAATCATTCAAATCCTTTGAAATCAATTAAAAATTATTTTAAAATTATTTAAATATATTAAAAACACCGTAGGATATTTTAAATCCTCAAGAATATTTTGAAATACCTTGATATTTTTAAAGCTCTAGAAAATTCCTTGGATTTTTTAAAAATAAACTGAAAATTCTTTAAATTTTTTTGAAATCCCTCCAAAGTATTAAAATTAACTGCAAATTCTTCAGATTTTTCAAAATATCCTAAAATCTTCCAAATCTTTGGAAATACCTTGAAATATTAGAAAATTTTGGAAATTCTACGAAATTCCTCATTTCTTGTTAATAAATTCTTTTAAAATTTATGAAAATATCTTGAGAGCTTTTAAATCCATTAAAGCATTGAAATCCTCGCATATCTTATAAAATCCCTTGGAATCTTTAAAAATTCTAGGAAATTCTTTTCAACTCCATGAAAATAGTTTCAAATACCTTGCAACTTTTTAAAGCTCTTAAAAATTCCTTGAAAGTTTTTTAAAAAACCTAAAACCTTTAAAATCCTTTGGAATTCCTTCAAATTATTGAAATCTATTAAAAATTTCTTATAATTAGAAAATACTTCAAATTATTTAAAATCCTTTTACATCCTTTGAAACTTTTTAAAGCTCTTGAAAATTCCCTGCAATTTTTAAAACTACCCCAAAAATCTTCAAAATCCTCTAAAATCCCTTCAAATAATTGAAATCTATTAAAAATATCTTAAAATCTTTAAAAATACCCTCAAATATTTCAAAAGAATTGAAGAAAATTCAGGAATAGGTATAGACCTGAATTCAATAGTGGTTGTCAACCCATGGGTTAATTTATTGAAAGAAAAGCCATTAAAGTGATATTTTCATTTTGAAAAGTGACTATAATGACTGTATCTAAAAAAAGATTTAAGAAATAAAAGTGATGAATAGTGACTGTGTGGCATCCCTGATTATTCTTCACAGTTACTTAAGGTGCTTCAAACGAGTGGGTTCTTAGAATAATACAAAATACGGATACAAGGATGAATTGTTTGATGTCATATTTTTACCACATAATCTAAAGGCTTATACATGTGCATGACTAGAGCCCTTTTTTCAAAAAATGCTCTTGTTGTTTTTTTTTTGTTAATTGAAAATATGCTGAATTTTTTGCGCCTGGAAACGGGCAACCTGCCACTGGGAGTGTACCCATGGTGAACCGAAAACAGGCGCTCGCCGTTTCAAAGTGCGTTTCAATTAACAAAACAAAAAACCACAGCAAGACCATTTTTTGAAAAAGGGCACTAGTTATGCACATGTATAAGCCTTTAGATTATGTAGTAAAAATACTACATCAAACAATTCATCCTTGTAGCCGTACTTTGTATTATTCCGAAACCCGACTCGTTTGAAGCACCTTAAGGTGCTTCTTTCAGAGATACCCTGGCTTTTGCAATTTTTTCCTTTCAAAATTCCTGAATTTCCTCTTGATTTCTAGGTATGCCCTGACCTGCGGCCACCCAGTATCAACCATAATTTTTTAAAGCTTACTTCGCTTTCTTCCTCAGTACTGTCATCATCTTCATCTTCTGCCTCGTCACCGTAGTCTTCGGATTCTCCATCTGGCGGCAATGGACAATGGATTGGATCTAAGGAACTTGGTCCTGGAATTCCTTCTACACCTTCTACAGGGCTTGGACTTGTTCCTCCGGGTTTTTCTCTATTTATTCCTTTCGACGACGATGACGGGACAGACATTACTGGCCTGAATTGTTAGGTTGATGTTTTCTATAAACATAATTAAAATAATTCATGACAAGTATTATCAGGGTATCTACTCAAAACCTGAGAAAAAATGCCCTGACAATTCCAGGTTTTTTCCAGGTATCTCAAGTTTTTTTCCGGTATAATTTTTTCATCATATTTCGCATTTTTTAAAGCGATCGACTCGGAATTTCTATACAGCTTCACGAGTTTATTATAACTAATATTTTTTTTTCAGATTCAATTAATACGTTCAATTTAGAAAGCTTTGATAAATTACATTACAAGATATTCCGTAATATATAAGCACCATCGATTAATTAAATAATACTAAAAACATAATTAATAATTTCTTGAATGTGTCTCTAAACAAATTTTTATTTTATCTCCTTATATACTTAAAATTCAGTGCATATTTAGGTGAAATTAATGTGGATACTATATTAAACATAATTTAAGCCGCTTAAAATTCCTAATTTTTCAAGTAAAAATATTTCATTTTTAACAATATAAATGAATTTTTAACCAAATAGTTGATTTTTCAACCAAAAAGATTAATTTTCTACCAAAAAGACGAAACACAATACATGAATTCTCAACCAAATAGATGAATTTTCAACTAAAAAGATCAATTTTCAACCAAATAGTTGAATTTTCAACTGGAATAGATCAGTTTTCAACCAAAAATGGAATAATTAAATTTTCAGTTAAAAATATTAATTTTCCACGCAAAAAAAAAACAATTTTTAACCAAAGTGATGAATTTTCAAGTAAAATCATGAATCTTCAACTGGTATAGATGAATTTTAAACCAAAAAGATGAGTTTTTAACAAAAGAGTTTAACTTTCAAACAAGTAGTTTTATTTTCAACCAAAAGGGTGAATTTTCAATTAAAATGATGAATATTTACCTGGAATACTTGAATTTTCAACCAAAATGATGAATTTTCAAACAAGATTAATTCTCTACCAAAAAGACGATTTTTCGATAAAATACGTGATTTTTTCACAAAATAGATAAATTTTTATCTAGAAAAGATAAATTTCCAACCAAATAGTTGAATTTTGAACTAAATAGATCGATTTTCAACCAAAAATGGAAAAGGTACAATTTCAGTTAAAAAAGTTAATTTTACACCCAATAAAAAAAATTATCAACTGGAATAGATGACTTTTAAACCAAAAAGATGAATTTTTAACGAAAGAGTTTAACTTTCAACGAAAGAGGTATATTTTCAACTAAAATGTTGACAAGATAAATTCTCTACCAAAAAAGACGATTATCCAACAAAATACATGAATTTTCAACTAAAAAAGACAAATTTTCAACCAAATAGTTCAATTTTTACCAAAAATTACGAATTATCAACAAAATACATGAATTTTCAGGTAAAAAAGATCAATTGGCAACCACAAATTGAATAGGTAAATTTTTAGTTTACAAAATTAATTTTCAACTGAAGAAAAAACGAATTTTCATTTAAATTGATGGAATATTTCATTGGATTAGTTACATTTTCAGTAAAAAACAACTATTTAAAAAAAAAAAAATAGTTACATTTTCAAACAAAGTGATGGATCTTCAACTAAAACGATGAATCTGCGACTGGCATAGTTGAATTTTAAACCAAAAAGATGAATTTTCAACTAAAATGATGAATCTTTAACTAGAACAATAGAATTTTCAACCAAAAAGATGAATTTTTAACCAAGAAGATTACTTTCTACCAAAAAAGGCGAATTTGCAATTAAAAAAGATAGTTTTTCAACCCAAAATTCAATAGTTAAATTTTTAGTTGAAAAATTAATGTTCAACCAGAAAGATGAATTATTAATTAGAATAATGGAATATTCAAATGGTCTACTTAAATTCTCAGTTCAAAAAAATTCATTTCAAACAAAAAAACGAATTTTCAAAAATAGTTAAAAACAGTAATATAAAGCTACTTTTACAGATAAAGAATAATTTTTATTCAATTTGAAAAAAGCACGCTCTCGAACAAAAATTCCCTGACTTAAAAAAAAAAATCCCTGACTTTTCCAGGTTTTTTCAGATAATATGAAAATTCCCTGACAATTCCAGGTTTTTCAGGTAGGGTCGACATCCTGATTGTTATAAATCTGAATTTAACCAATGAGTGAACTTTTCTTGTCGATTATTTTCGATGTAAAATAGTGGGTGTGTTTTATACATTTTACCGAATATTATGCAATAACAATAACAACAACAATAACTTGTAAATAAATTATTTTGGTGGAGGTGACGTCGTCTATTTACAAGTTTCGCAATATTGAATTCTCATTGTTTCAATAAAGTTGAAAAATGTTACAAAATCGCGTTCTTTTATTAAACTTTCCTCTTTGTCACATTTCCCATTTCTGTAAATTTTTAAAAATTAATACATAGAGTCCTAAATAAATTCATATATTTTCACTAAGCAATTAGCAGTATTCCAATATAGAATTAGTGAATATATGGACTAATCGAATTAGTAATTTTCTATTGGAGCCGTCATTAATATTAACGGTAATTGTTGAAACAATTTTTTTAAACGAATACATTATCTAGAGAAAATAATATTCTGTAAAATATTTTTCAGAAGGTTTGAAACAAGAAAAGATTATTGGACCAAAAAATTTCCAAAAACTTGCAAATTGCTTTTTAAAGGTTTGTTCATATAAAAATGTAAAAAGTGAAATTTTTTAACAAAAAATATAACTCTTGTAAATTTCCCGCAGGTTTTTTGAAAATTCCCGTAGAGATTTGACTTGAAAATGTATTTCTTACACGAATTATTTTTATGCAAATTCATTGGGATTTTCTAAAAAAATATGGTTAATATTAATATAAATAAAATAGGTATATGTATATTATATAATCAAATACAAGAGTTTAACTCTTATTCTTCGGCTTTTGTTGGAGAATTAAATTAACTTAAATCTTGAACGATATTTATATAATATTGCCCGACAAAAGATAATTCCTGTTAACAGATTCCTGTTTTTAATATTATTTTATTTTAAGTTATATTTTTTTCTTGCAAGTTTTACACATTTTTTCAAACACCTCCGAACTTCTGAGTTACAAAAAAAAAAATATATCAGAAAAAATGCAGGAGTTGAAGAAATAAAAACAGATAAACTCAAAATTGAGCATTTTTAAATTCTGCTATTCCATATTTCATTATTATGCCTTGGAGTAAAATGGACTTGTAAATGGTGTTTATAGTGATTTCTTATCAGTAAAAGGCCCTGAGTTGTTCAAAGTATTTTCCCAAGCGATCTGGAAAACAATAATTAAATTATGATGTAAAAAATGATAATTCTTCTTGGAAATGACCTGTTTCGAAGTAAAAATTATCATTCTTTACGGAAATTCCCTGCTCCAAAGTCGAAATTATAATTATTCACGGAAATTCCCTGCTTGAAGACAGAATGACATTTATTTACGAAATTTTCTACTATAATTCACAAATATAGGAACTCCCTGTTTCTAAAATTTGGAAGTGGAAAGTTTCAAATTGTAACGAATTCTATCTTGGATCAGGGATTTATTTTTAATTCCCGATTTCTAAATCCTAATTAAAATTCTTTTAAAAAATTTGCATTCCATGTTAGAGTAAAAATTATAATTATTTTTTCAATATTATTCAATTCTTAGTTTTTCCCTATCAATTTAAAAGAGTTCAAAAGATTTGAATGATTTCCAACGATTTTTAAAGATTTCGAGAGATTTCTAAACATTTAAAAAGATTGAAAAGATTTCTGATTTGGAAAAGAGAATTTTTTAAGAGAAGTCTAAATTTGATTATAATTCTTTACGGAAATTGCCAATTCCAAAGTGAAAATTATAATTCTTTAGAGAAAAGTCCTATTTTGAACTAAATACTATAATTCTCGAAAATTACCTGTTTTGAAGTAAAAATTAGCATTCTTTACGGAAATTTCCAGTTCCAAAGTCTAAATTATAATTAATTACAGAAATTCTCTCTTCAACGTCAGAATGATATTTATTTACGACATTTTACACATTTAAAAAGATTTCTGATTTAGAACAGAGAATTTTTCAAAAGAAGTGTAAATTGTAATTTTTTACGGAAAAGCCCTGCACCAAAGTAAAAATGTTAATTCTTTCAGAAAATTTACTGTTCCAGCAAAGAATTACAGTAATAGAATATATATAACCATTTTTAATTTGCACATCAGTACATTCCAGATAAAAAATCCCGATCACTGAATCAAATTCCGGGTTATTTCCTATTTCCCCAGGTCAATTGTTAATTTTTCCCGATCAATTTAAAAGAGTTCAAAAGATTTGAATGATTTCAAACGATTTTTAAAGATTTCTAAACATTTAAAAAGATTTCTGATTTGGAAAAGGGAATTTTTTAAAAGAAGTGTAAATTTTATTATAATTCTTTATGGCAAATCCCTGTTACAAAGTGAAAATTATAATTCTTTATGAAAATTCCCTGTTTCGAACTAAAAATTATAATTCTTCTCGGAAATGACCTGTTTCGAAGTAAAAATTGTCCGTTCAGTGTCAAAAATTCCCTGTTCCCTGCCTAAATTATAATCTTTACGGAAATTTCTCCTTTCAAGGTCTAAATTAAAATTATTTACGGAAATTTCCTATTCCAATTCAGAATTATATTTATTTTCAAAATTGTCTGCTATGATTCACAAATAAAGGAACGAATTTTGACTTGGAACAGGGATTTATTTTAAATTCCCTTCTTCTAAATTTGAATTTAAATTATTTTCAAAAATGTCTGCACCATATCAAAAATTCCCTGTTCCAAGTCAAATTATAATTCTTTACGGAAACTTCCTGCCCTGAAGCAAAAATTACAATTCTTTTAGAAAATTCACTCTTCCAGCTAAGAATTAGAGTAATAAAATATACGAAACCATTTTTAACTTACATATTAGTACATTCCAAAGAAAATTCCCGATTATTTCCCGGTTTCTCGGTCAGGTAGACACCCTGATTCAGTAGAATTTCGACTAGTAATTAGTGAATCATTGGTTTTTTACACCAAAAAGTTTAAATTAATTTTTTATAAGAATGATTTAAATTTTAGTTCTGCAAAGTTGAATCTTGATTCGTTTAATTGTTAAACACAAAAGTCTGAGATTTTTCATAAAATAATTTACGGAGCTTCTGAAATTCTTATCTCGAAATTAGACTAAAATGATAAAGTAGCAATAAAATACGAGACTTAAATCCGGGTATTTTCTTATAAATATTGGAAACTCTGCAATTCGAACTTGAACTGTTATAAGCAGAATCTGTCATTTCAAGCTGACAATCTTGTATAATGCATTGCATCAGCGAAAATAATTTGTTTACAATTACTTTGAAATTCACAGTTGAATAGATCTAGATTGCGTAAATTATACGAGTTCAAAGTTCTACTTTACTTTAATTATATAATTATATAATTAATCAATTGCTTAGTCTCTTGGTATTGAAAGAGCTTAAGGGCGTTGGAAACAGGGTACAATCACAAAATTGAATCGCCGCATTTCACTCCTTACGAAGATTTTTAAGGACTTTGAAAGGTTTTAAGATCATTCTTTTTTTTGTTAAGATACCAGGAAAAATTAAAATCGATTCTTTATTTTGAAAAATTAATCAAAAGAAAATATTTATAAAGATTTTAAAACGTTCCCAATGATTTCCTAAATTTTCGTAAAAGAATGTAGAAGCCCTTAAATCAAAAATTTTCAATTTTGCAAGATTAAAAAAATTATAGAGAAAATTCAAATAAGTTTAAGAGATATTTAGAAGTTTTTAAAAGGCACAAAAATAAGTTTAAACTTAAATAAAAGTCTTTAAAGAATTTTGAAAGGTTTCAAGAGAATAAGAAAACTTTCTAAGATTTCTGGAAAATTTTTTAATGATTTTTCATTTTACAAAATTTATTTTAAAAGAATATTAAAAAAGATATCAAAATATTGCTAAAGATTTCCAAATTATCAAAAAAGAATCTGGAAGATTTTAAAGACAATTTTTTAATTTTGCAGAATTTTTTTCAAAATTTTAGGAAAAATTCGAATCTTTTCAAAAGATAACATTTTTAAAATAATTAAGAATTTGAAAACATTTTAAAAAACTTAAAACAAAATGTAGATTTTTGAAGATTTCGCCGAAAATTTACATTAAAAAAAAATCATTAGATTTTGAAGGTTCATAATTTTTGAACAAGTTTAGGTTACTCTGGTGTTTTAAATCGAAAATTGGTATTTTCAAACAAAAAACATTATATGTAATATGAACAAGACCTAGAATCTTAACAATTTTGGTTTATTTAATTTAAAAAAAATAGATTTCAAAGAAGGTTCACAATTTTTCAACAATTTTAGGCAATTTTGACGTTTTTAACAAGGAATCGGCATTTTTAGTAAAAAAATCATTAGATTTGACGAAAAAACAATTTGTTTGTACAATTATAGGTTAAGCTAGCGATTTTAAATATAGATTTCAAAGAATATTTACAATTTTTGAACAATTTCAGGTTATATTAACGTTTTTCACATGAAATTGGTTATTTGAAACAAAAATCACTAGGTCTCGAAGAAGAGTTACAATTCTAATCAACTTTAGGTTATTTTAGTTTTTTTAATTATTAGCATTTTTAACAGAAAATTATTAGGTTACAAAGAATATTTACATATTTTTGTTACAAATTTAGGTTATGTTAGTTTGTTTCGCCTGAAATTGGTATTTTTAAACAAAAATGATTAGATTTAAATGCAATGATTTTTGTTCAAAATAATAGAATTTACAAGCTTGAACAATTTTGGATTATAATAGTGTTTTTCGTCGGAAAAATTTAAATTTTTCAACAATTAAAATGATAATTTAATAAGTAAACATTTCAAGCCATAAGAAAATTAAAAAAGTCGATTTAAAAAAAAAAATAATAATAATATAAGGTTTTGTTACGTTATGTCAGTATTTTTCTTATAAAATTGGTATTTTTAAGATAAATTCAACGTTCTGATTGTCTATTTATAGCACAAAAATATTATATATTGATTCTGAAGTTAAGATATCAATTTTGTTAAAAACTCATTTTATTGGCTAAAGATTCTTCTCTTTGGTTCAAAATTTAATTTTTTTTTTGGAAAATTCGTTCTTATTTAATTTTTTTTCTTTGCAACTATTACATTTTTCGTTGAGAATTCGTCTTTTTAGTAGAAAATTATTCTTTCTGGTTGAAAATTAATTAACTAAAAATGTAACTATTCAATTTTTGATAGAAAATTTGTCATTTCTCGTCGAAAATTCAACTATTTGGTTGAAAAATCATGTATTTTATTGAAAATTCTTCTTTTTTGGTAGAAAATTATTGTTCATGGTAAAAAAAAAAATTTTTGTTGTTGTTATAGATCCATCTCTTTGGTTGATAATTAATTA
>CAKNYM010047452.1:30854-68883 GCA_932195095.1 Andricus curvator | reverse complement strand
AGGAATTTTCCAATTCGGGAATTTTATTATTCGGGAATTTTATAATTAGTAATTTTATTACTCGGGAATTTTATTATTCGGCAATTTTCCAATTCGGGAATTTTCTAATTCGGTAATATTATAAACTGTTTGGGAATTTTATTACTCGAGAATTTTATTAATCAGGAATTTTATTATTCTGGAATTTTATAATTCGTAATTTTATTACTCGGGAATTTTATTATTTGGGGAATTTTCCAATTCGGTAATTTTATTATTCGAAAATTTTATTATTCGGGAATTTTACAGTATCGGGAATTTTCTTTTTCGGTATTTTTCAGGTTAAAAAAATATTTACATATTCCGAAAATTTTCAATATAAATACGTAGAAACGAGTCGGTGAAAACGTTCTTAGTTCATGATTTAATTATTGACCACTTCATGATCATTATTTGTAGACATGCATTTGCTTAGGAGAGCATTTTTTTATTCTGAGTTATATCAACAATTCAAATGAGATTTTCACAATATCACGTTCTGGAGGCCTGCCATGCCAGCAGCCAATCATCAAGAAAGAGATATTTAAATTTTAATTGCCCACGAGACTAGAGAAAAACACAAAATGATTTTAATAATTATAAATCAGTCCTATTTTCATGCAAAATGCAAATCAACCACCCGTTTTTTCACACTTAAATCATTTAACTGAAATTTATTTCAATATTGAGACAATAAAGAGCAAATTTTTTTTCTCAAGTGCCGTCCACAAGGGGCCGTGCATAAATTAAGCAAACTTTTTTTTCTGAAAACTCGTACCACTTACCCCCTTTTTTAGGGTTTGTAAGTTTTGACCCCCACCCCCACCCCTGTTATGTAATTTTTGCCGACTAAATTTTTTTCGTGAATTTATTTAGGGATTACTCAAAAATTACGTATATTAACAGCCATACCACGCTGAAAAAACCAGTTCTCGTCAGATCACTGAAGTTAAGCAGCGTTGGACGCGGTTAGTACTTGGATGGGTGACCATTCGAGACTACTGAGTGCTGTTGGCACATCGTGGGTGTGGTGAACCCACACTTGTAGTTATTTACTACAAGAAACTATCCACCTAGAAACACTACCCGAATCGGGTAGTGTGACGCCTACCCTGAAAGGGAAATGGCTTAATTTACGTAAGACGATTTGGGCGAGGGGGTATTTGGCAAAATGTTACTGTTTGTCATAAATCGACAAAATAGTTGAATTTTCAACCAAAAATTATGAGTTCTCAACTAACAAAGATTAATTTTGTACAAAAAATATGATAGTTAAAATTTCAGTAAAAAAATCATTTTCAGCCAAAAAAAAAAAGAATTTTCAACAAGATAATTAAATTTTGAACTGAAGAAATTAATTTTTAACTAAAATTATGAATCTTCAACTATAAAAATGAGTTTTTTAACAAAGAAGTTCAACTTTCGACCAAATAGTTCAGTTTTTTACCAACTTGTGGACCTTGCTACCAAATTATTGAATTGTCTACCATATTGTTAAATTTTCGAGCCCAAAATAAGAATTTTCTACATAACAGTTGAATTTTTAACCCAAAAATTTGATTTGCCAAGGACAACATTAATTTTCAACTCAAACGGATTTTTATTTACCATTTTTAACCAAAATAAATTAAATTTCTACAAAAAGAGAAGAATTTCCAAACCAAAAAGACGAATTTTCCACAAAATAGTTGGATTTTCAACCAAAGAAAAATTTTTTAGTCAAGAAGGAAACAAATTTCAATTAAGTTGTAGAATTTTCAAGCCAAAAATACCGAATGGACTTTGAACCAAAAATAGTTGGATTTTATTATTGGGTTCTAATAATTCAGTTCGCATTTAACTGAAAACCTAAAAAAGGGGAACGTCTGTGAAGCCTGCGATAAATAAATAGGCATTTCGATAATTTATAGACTAAAGAATAACAGTAATAGAATACACAAAGTGTATCAAACTTCGCAAAATGTCAGGCACTGAAGATATTATAACATTGTACTAAATTGTACTAAAATTGTAACTAAATACTTAATGTTACTAACACATTTAATTTTCTAAAACTAATTTCATTAAGCTTCTACGTTTATTTAATTAACAGAGTTTATATTTTATATGTAATTTCGTTCCGGTATCTTACATGGGGGGGGGGAGAGGCGGTTAAACATTTCAAAAAAACGCCTTACGTAATTTGTGGATGGCCCCTTATTTATTTCTTTATTTATTACTATTTCGTGAATTTATGATTATTTGTGGATCTCGGGACAGTGATGGTACGTGTGTTAGCGTTTGCGGATGATAAAGTTGTTATGGCAGAGTCAATCGAAGATTTGTTAAGAATGTTGAGCAAACTGAATATGAGCATGAAGAACATAGGCCTTAAAATTAACATAACTAAAAAAATTATGGTGTTTGAAGGAAAGGGTGAGTATATATATATATAATTTAATATACATAATTTAAATGTATTCCGAAATATAGTCTCATATTCCCAAATATTTCCCTCATATTCCTATACATATTCCCTCATATTGCTATACATATTATCTCATATTCCTACATATTCTTCATATTCTTTGTATTCCCAAATATTCCGATATATTCTGTATATTCCCGAATATTCTTTTGGGAATATATTCCTGGTACACGAAAAATCAGAGTGGTCGACCCCTCGGTAGATTCATTTGGAACCAAGCAGTTGCATTTTAAATTTTAAAAATCTGCCCGCTGTATGGGACATTCACCCCGAACGCTGCGCGCGCGGCTCGCAAATTTGAGCGCACCTACGCACAGTGGGGTGAAATTTGAAAATGAGGTTCAAAATGACATTTAGAACGTAATTATGAACCGATTTTAGATTTTTTTTTAAATATTTAGAACTAAATTGTTCAAAAAATGGTGCAAGTAGATTCTTTATTTTTTTGTTTATTTAATTTTTATGTTATTGCAAACAGCGAAAAAATGTCGATTTTTTTAATGTCATTTTTAATCTTTTAGACAAAATGTTTCTTATATTTCTCGTCCCTTGGATTTAATTGTTAACTTGCAAATTTGATTGTTATAAACAAATTGTATTAATAAATAATCGCCATTAGGGGGTATTCGTCTTCAAAGTATATTTCTGCTCTGAAATCGCTTGCCTTCATCGTTAAGATGATACGTGGCCATTAAAATTTGAGATTAAATGTTATTTGTTTATTTTATAAACAAATTATATAAACAAATGCACATTTTGGGCGTTTTTAGGCGAAAAGGAACCGTTTTTTCTTTCGAACTTGTTGCAATTATATTGCCAATAATGTTTCTGAAAAAATTTTTGCCACTCATCAATGTTTTTTTATTTTATAAACAAATTATATAAACAAAAGCACACTTTTGGCGTTTTTAAGCGAAAAGTAATCGTTTTTTCTTCTTAACTTGCTGAAATTATTATGCCAATGATGTTTTCTAAGAAAAATGTTGCAACCCATCAATATTTGTTCACTTCATAAACAAATTATATAAACAAATGCACATTTTGGGCGATTTTAATCGAAAATCAACCGTTTTTTCATCTGACCTTGCAAACATTATATTGCCAATAATTTTTTCTGAAAATTTTAATGACACTTACAATATTTGTTTACTTTATAAACAAATTATATAAACGAATGTACATTTTCAGCGTTTTTAAGCGAAAATAAGTCGTTTTTTCTCCTGACCTTGCTGAAATTATATTGCCAATGATGTTTTCTGCAACAATTTCGCCATGCATTAATGTTTACTTATTTTATAAACAAATTATATAAATAAATTCACATATAAGGAGTTTTTAAGCAAAAAAATATCGTTTCTTCTTCTGATCTTGTGGCAGTTATATGGCCAATGATGTTCTATCGAAAAATGTTGCCAAGCATCGTTTATTTTTTAAATACATTATATAAACAAATGAACATTGCGGATATTTATAGGCAGAAAGAAATCGTTTTTCTTTTATTCTTGTTTAAACTATATTGACAATGAATTGCCTAGATGAAATATTGTCATGCCTCACTATTTGTTTATTTTAAAGACAAATCAGGTAAACCCCTAAAATGTTCATTTTTTATATAATTTGTTTATAAAATAAGCAAATATTAATGCATATCAATTTTTATTAGAAACCATAATTAAAAATATAATTTCAGCAAGGTCAGAGGAAAAAAACGAATTCTTTTCGCCTAAAAAATCCTAAAATGCGCATTTGTTTACATGTATACCATTAAGCCATTTCCCTTTCAGGGTAGGCGTGACACTACCCGATTCGGGTAGTGTTTCTAGGTGGATAGTTTTCTTGTAGTTATAAATAATTACAAGTGTGGGCTCACCACACCCACGATGTGCCAACAGCACTCAGTATTCTTGAATGGTCACCCATCCAAGTACTAACCGCGTCCAGCACTGCTTAACTTCAGTGATCTGACGAGAACTGGGTTTTTCAGCGTGGTATGGCCGTTGGCAAATAAAATAAATAACATAATTTGTTTATAAAATGAACAAATATTGATCGGTGGCAAAATTTTTTTCAGAAACATCATTGGCAATATAATTTTAGCAAGGTGAAAGGAAAAACGATTTCTTTCGCTTGAAAACACCCAAAATGTGCATTTGTTCATATAATTTGTTTATAAAATGAACAAATATTGATGAGTGGGAAAAACTTTTTTAAGAAACATCATTGGCAATATAATTTTAGCAAGGTGAAAGGAAAAACGATTTCTTTCGCTTGAAAACACCCAAAATGTGCATTTGTTCATATAATTTGTTTATAAAATAAACAAATATTGATGAGTGGGAAAAACTATTTTAAGAAACATCATTGGCAATATAATTTTAGCAAGGTTACGTTACGTTCTAAATGTCATTTTGAACCTCGTTTTTCAATTTCAATTTTTACTAGGAATCTGTATTATCATCGGAGAAATTTTAATGTCATCTCAGACTAGATGGAGCTATAAATTAAATTTTTTTTTAAATTAAATTTATTCAGAAAAAGGATCTTCTCCTTTCGCTTCGAACGCCAGGTCAACTGATTTCCGGCCAGGTGCTCTAACCACTGAGATACTAAAGATATCAGAGGAAGAATCCTTTTTCTGAAATACGCTTTATTTTGCAAGATGTTATATACAAATCAATTTTTACTAGGAATCTGTATTATCATCGGAGAAATTTTAACGTCATCTCAGACTAGATAGAGCTATAAATTGAATTTTTTTTTCTAATTAAATTTATTCAGAAAAAAGATCTCCTTTCGCTTCGCTGGGATTCGAACGCCAGGTCAACTGATTTCCGGTCAGGTGCTCCAACCACTGAGCTACTAGAGGGGTCAGAGGAAGAATCCTTTTTCTGAAATACGTTTTATTTTGCAAGTAAAAATTGATACATTCTCTTCACGTATCTCGTGTTTCGCATTCTATTATCTCCAAAATGCGAACTTTTCTACATTATTTTCAACACTATTATATCAAATATACCGGGTGTCACGAAAGTCCCGGGACGGCTGAATATTTCCTCAGGCAAGATATTTTTCAGGGAGGTCAAGGTCATTCTTGAAGTAACTTTCAACGAGGAATTCAATGGTGACCTATATTTTGATCTTGACGATGACCTTCAAGGTTTTTTCAAGGTCAACTTTGAAAAAAATGTAAACCCTCTTTATTTACATCGCCAATCGATAGAGCGGGCAGTTTTACGTTATGGTCAAGGTCATGCTTCAGGTCATTACTGAATACGCCTTTTTAAAGTTAGTACCTTTGCTCGTTACGAAAAAAATTTGAGAAGCTTCTATTTCCAGAGGTATACAGACATTCTTTAAGTTTAAAGGACCTTAGAGTGACCTTCAAGGTAACAATGTACCTATGTATGACCTGGGTACATACTTGAACGTACAATTCCCCGCTCTATCGATTGCCGATGTAAAAAAGGGGGTTTACATTTTTAAAAAGTTGACCTTGGAAAAATCTTGAAGGTCGCCGTCAAGATCAAACTAAAGGTCACCATTGAATTCCTCGTTGAAAGTGACTTCAAGAATGACCTTGACCTCCCTGAAAAATATCTTACCTGAGGAAACCGTAAGTATGGTAAAAATGCCCTACTACCCCTAATAATGTAATTTTTCAAATAATTTTTTTTCTCTGTACATATTGTTTATTTTGAAACGACAAAAATTAACAGAGAAAGGCACGTTAGGAAGCATCTATAGAAAACGTTTAAGTTGTTTCAGCGGGTAATTTAAATTTTTAAAAAATCGGAAATATTTCAAATAATTTTTTTAATAAGAATTCGTCTTTGCGAAAGAATTAGAATTTTTCTGTAAGTTGGGCTTTCAATACTCTATTATAGAAAAAATCAATCAATTTTTAATCATTGGCGCGCCAGGGTGAAAAAAATTAAAAATAATTTCATAGGAACACTAAAAAATAAAAGTGTGGAGTCCGAGAGACTAAAACCCCCAACTTTATGTTTTTGATGTTCTGAATCCGAATTTGCCTCTGATGTCCGTTTTATTCCATCAGGTCCCTATTTTTTTATAACCTAAAAAGATAGTGAAAAATCTGGGTTTTTCTAAATATGTAAGTTACGGAAAAACTAATTGCACCACTCGATTCTGCAGAAAAAAATAACATAAAATCCAGGTATTGGAACATTTTTTTCTTGAACCAATTTGTTATGTAAATAGTATAAATACGGTAGCAGGTGTTACACTATTGTATATTTCTTCATACTGTATGACAAATTGGATGAAAAAAATTTGGTTTATTTTATGACTTTTATGACACTCTTCTCATAGAATCAAATGGTGCAATTAGTTTCTCTGTAGCTCTTATATTTAGGCGATTCCCGACCAGCGCCCGCTGACCTGGGTAGTATATCCCCACCATTGCGTCCAACGCGCAACCCCTCGCTTGCTTGTTCTCGCCTGGGATTATATCTTAGAAGGCTGGCGCTGGCGTACCTGAGATATTTAAACTGCACTGAGCGAAGAATTCCCGTGTAGTTCGGGTTTACACCCCAATAGTTCGGGTGGTTTATCTTTTTTTTTTTTTCACACGAAGGTTTGGTGCGCTTGCACTACTGAGACGTGCGATCACCCGAACTATTCGGGTGCTCAACCGAAACAGAAGCAACCGAAGTTGTGGGGGGCCCGCCCCAATATATGGGGAGCTTGCACGAATGATTCGGCTAGTGGCACGAATGATTAAGGTCGTTAGATAACTGGAATCAATTAAAAATCTTACACGTTGATGATTACAGTTCAACCCTGTCCTAAAGCACTACATGTACATTATCGAGTTTTCAATTATGTGATTTACCTAATCTTAGAATGCTCCGTTAGTATAAACATGAGTGATGAACAATAAATTCGACATAACCTAGAAAGAGTGACATTCGGGAAGAACCTGATGTTCATCAGCTGCGGCCATTAGCGAATATGCGCAAACGTCGAACGCGCAACATCCAACGCGGTTGACGACTCGAATCTCCTGAATCATTCGTCCAAGCTCCCCAAGTATTGGGGCGGGCCCCCCACCACTTAGGTTGCTGCTGTTTCGGTTGAGCACCCGAATGGTTCGGGTGATCGCACGTCTCAGTAGTGCAAGCGCACCAAACCTTCGTGTGAAACAAAAAAAAAAGATAAACCACCCGAACTATTGGGGTGTAAACCCGAACTACACGGGAATTCTTCGCTCAGTGTGGACATTGTAAATAGAATTGTAAATTTTTTCACCTGGGTTTCCGACAATAAAATTAAACTGTTGTCCCTTTGGGTTCCAGTTTAGAAATAATTTCCGAAGGAGTTTATTACTCTAAAATCTGAAGCTTTTTAGCTTCGAAGACGCGTACAATTAAATTGAATAAAATAAATTATTATAATAAATCTTAAATAAAAAATGAAACTGTCTGGTTGAAAATTCAACTGTTTTGTTGAAAACTTGTCTTTTTAGGTTGAAAATTCAAGTTTCTTGATAGAAAATGTGCAATGTACTTCTTATTCAAAATTCATATTTAGTTGTTAAAAAGTCGAACTGAATTTCTTTTTAATAGAAATTCAACTAATTTTTCGAAAATTCGTTTAATTACAAAAATTCAACAATTTTGGTAAAAATTGATACTTTTGTTTGAAAAATTGAACTATTTTGTTGAAAATTCAACTGTTTTGTTGCAAATCGAACTATTTTTTGGAAAACTTACCTTTTTAATTTAAAAATTCATCTATTTTAGTGGAAATCGCATCTTTCTTGAATAAAGATGCAACTGTTTGATGGAAAATTCAACACGAGAACAATTTTGTTAAAAATTGATACTTTTTGGTTAAAAAATGCAACTGTTTTGTTGAAAAATCGTCTTTTTAGGTTGAAAATTCCAGTATCTTGATAGAAAATGTACTTCTTATTTAAAACTCATATTTTGTTGTAAAAAAGTCAAACTGAAAATTTTTTTTATAAAAATTGAACTATTTTTAGAAAAACTTATGTTTTTAATTAAAACATTCATATATTTTAGTCGAAATTGCATCTTTCTTTGGTAAAAGTGCAAATATTTGGTTGAAAATTATTCTGTTTTGCTTGAGGATTCGACTATTTTGTTTGAAAATTTAATGAAAAATTCATCTGCGCGGGTTAAACTTGAACGACTTTGTTGGAAATTTGTTTTTTGAATGAAGGTTTACTGCTTGGTTTGAAATGACATTTTTTGTTCAAAAATCAATGTTTTCGTAGAAAATTCGTATCTTTGGCTCAAAAATTCAACAAATTGGTAGGAAGTTTAACTGTATTATTGAAAATTTATATATACATTTTTGAAAATTCTTTTATTTTTTTGTAGAATATCAATTGTTTTGGGTAAAATTAAGCTATTTTAGTTAAGCATTCAAGTATTTTGTTTAAAAATTGTTTTTGTTTGTTTGAATACAAATGTTTTTTATTTTAAGTTTATGTGTTTGGTTGAAAATTCGTATTTTCTGGTAGAAAATTAAAGTATTTGGTTTAAAAATTAATGTCTTTTGGTAAGAATTCATCTTTTTGGTTGAAAATGTAACTTTTTCATTGAAAATTCAACTATTTTATGGAAAGCTTATCTTTTGAGTAAAAATGCAATTAACTGTTTAGTTGAAAATTCATCTGTTTTGGTTAAAAATTCATCTGCTTTGATTGGGGATTTTACTGTTTTATTAAGAAATTATTCATTTTTTATTCGATTTAGCTGTTTTTGATTTAAAATAAAAATCACTTGCTTAAAATATCAACTATTACATTTTTCGTTGAGAACTCATCTTTTTTCGTTGAAAATTCAACTACAAAACGAGTTTTCTACGAAGAAGTTTAATTTTCAACCCAATAATATGCGATTTAAACAAAAAAGTTCATTTTCATCCAAACAGTTGATTTTTCATCCAAATAGTTGAATTTTTAAACTAAAAATGATCAATTTTTAATGAAAAATTAATTTTCAACAAAGAAAACGAATTTTCTACAAAACAGTTGAATTTTTCACGAAATAGTTGAATTTCCAACAAAAAAATTAATTTTCAACCAAGCAGTTAAATTTTCAATCAAATTGTTAAATTTTTAGTTAAAAAAATCAATTTTTAACAAAGAAAAACAAATTTTCAACAATTGAGTTAAATTTTCAACCTAAAGAAATGAATTTTGAACGAAAAATGTTAAATTAAATTAAAAAGTTGAATTTTTAACCAAAAAATTGAATTTCCACATTAAAAATAAAAGAACTTTGAAAAAAATACATAAAGTATATATCAAACGGTGAAATTTTCAACGGAGAAAATTTATTTTCTATAAAGAAAAAACGAATTCTTAACAAAATAAATCAATTTCCAACAAAATAGTTGAAGTTTCAAACCAAAAAGATCATTTTTCTACCAAAAATGGAATAGTTAAATTTTCAGTTGAAAAAATTAATTTTCAACCAAAAAGATGAATTTTCAACAAAAAGTGTAATATTTGATATTTTACCAAAAAAAGATTGAAAATTTTAATTTAGAACAGTTGACTAAAATAAATTTTCAACTACATAGTTGAATTTTGAACCAAAAAGATGAATTTTCAACAAAAAGTGTAATAGTTGATATTTTAACAAAAAAAGATTGAAAATTTTAATTTAGAACAGTTGACTAAAATAAATTTTCAACTAAATAGTTGAATTTTGAACCAAAAAGATTAACTTTATACAAAAAAAAAAGAATTTTCAACTAAAGAGGTACATTTTTCTGCAAAAAAATGGAACAGTTAAATTTTCAACTAAAGGAAGCAACGAATTTTCAACAAAATAGTTAAATTTTCGACCAAAGAAATTAATTTTTAACTAAAATCATGAATCTTCAACTAAAAAAAAAAATACAATTTTAACAAAGTAGTTCGTCTTGCGACTAAATATTTGAATTTTCTGCCAAATTGTTAAAATTTTGTTTTTTAGTGATTTTGTTGACAATTCTTGTTTTTGGTTTGAAAATTCAACTATTTTGGTAGAAATTTAATCTTTTTTGATTAAAAATGGAACTGTTCGGTTGAAAATATATATCTCTTTTGGTTCAGGATTCAACTATTTTGTTGAAAATCTGATTTTTTTCGTTGTATTTATCTGTTTTCTATTCAAATTAAAATCTTTCTTGGTAAAAATATCAACTATTACATTTTTCGTAGAAAATTCAACTATTTGGTTGTAAATTTCTGTTTTTGAGTAGTTCAAAATGCATGCGTTTTGTTAATGAACCGCCTTTGTGGCAGGATTTTATTTTTAAGATTCATCTATTTAGTTAAAAATTCGTTTTTTTGGTTAAAAATTAATTTTTTTATCGAAAAATTGATCTATTCCATTTTTTCGTTAAAAATGCACTTTTTTTATTTGAAAATCCAGATACTTAGTTGAAAATTGAAATACTTTCCTAAAAATTCATTTTATTTTGAAGTTTAAGCTATTTGGTTGAAAATTGAACTATTTTGTTGAAAATACTTTTTGATCTGAGAAATTAATTTTTGTATCTAAAAATTCAACTATTCCATTGTTGGTTGATAATGTATCATTTATAAGTTGAAAATTCAACTATTCGGTAGACAATTAATGTATTTTGTTAAAAATTCTTTTTTTTTTTTTTGGGTAGGAAATGAATCTTCTTTGTTGAAAATTCATCTTTTTGATTGAGGATTCAACAATTTGATTAAAAATTAGTCTTTTTTGGTTGAATTCAACTGGTTGAAAATATATATTTTTTAAAATAATTTTTTAAATTGAAAATTTATCTTTTTTGTTGAAAGCTGATCTTTTTAAGTTAAAAATTCATGTAGTTTGTTGCTAATTCGTCCTTTAGGTGAAAATTAATTTTCTGGGTTGAAAATTCATTTTTTCAGCTAAAAAGTTCAGCCATTTGGTCAAAGAAATTCAACTATTTTGTTGAAAACGAAATTATTTTGTTAAAGGCATCTTTTTTGGTCTAAAATTCAACTCTTTTGTTGAAAATTTGTCCTCTGGGATTAAAAATTCATCTTTATTGTTTAAAAATTCTCTTTTTTGTTAAAAATTCAACATTATTTTAAGAAGTTTGTCCTTTTTACTTGCAATTTTAACTATTTGGTTAAAAATTAAATAGTTGATAAGTTTTTGATTGAATTTTAATCTTTTCTGTTTGAAAATTCGAACATTTGGTTGAAAATGCATATTTGTATGTTGAAAATTTTACTATTTGGTTAAGAATACAACTATTTTGGTAAAAATTTAATTATTTTGTTGAAAATTCAACTATATTGTTAAAGTCACGGAAGACTTGAAATAGGTGAGACTTCACTGTATTTTGTTAAAAAATCCCGTTTTCTTGGTTGAAAATTAATTATTTTAACTGAAAACGTAATTATTCCATTTTTTGTTCAAAATCGATCTTTTTGAGTGAGTTTTGGATTTTAAAAATAATTATTTCAATTCAAATAGTGCAATGGAAGTATTGAAAAATGGTAATTTTTCACCTGTGGCAAAAATGCAACTTTTTATTGATATTTGACAATAAAGACACTTTTACTCATGTCAAAAACAAATTTTAATTCTTGTAAATATGTCTGAATATCTCCTTTGAGTTTTTTAAAATTACCCAATCGGCATTGATAACAAACGACAACAATGCTTTCGAGATTTTCGTGGATCTATTTTTCAGAGAAGAATTTAATACACATTCCTAAGATTTTTTCGGGTTTTTAATTGAAACTATTAACAAAATAAGATATGTTATTTTCATTAATAATAATATTTTATAACTCTAATGTAACTATAACTGCGATGTTAAACTTAACTGTTTTTATTAATTTTGTTATTGCAATATAATTGAAGACTGTACTTTACATCGATCCATTCATATATACCATAATATCCACTTTACTCATCTTTTTCCCTAGGGGATTTTGAAGTATAGTAAAAAAACTTAAAGCTGATTTGATGAAATGAACGTAAGCGGATTTTCTCGAAGGATTTATCTTATTCCTTACGCATTATTAATTAAATTCTTTCACGTTAACAACTGAAGGGGGGGGGGGTGAAGGATCGTGCAAAAAACTATGGCCGGGAATAGGGTGGGGGGGGGGTAACATTAATACGTTTCCAGATGATAAATTTGAACAATTTTGTGAATTTTGAAAAAGATGGCTCTCCAACTGTAAATTTCAATGAATAGGTTGGGACAGGTTTTGTTTTTGGCCCATAACTTTTTTCCATGATACAATTTTTGCGGGCTATCTTTACACCGTTTTGAAGATCTATTGAATAGCTTACTTTCTGTGAACAAAACACATATAATTACGATGCAAAAAAATGTTCAGAGCCCATTTTCTCATTGTTTTCCAATCTTTCAAAAAAAAATTGTAATGTAGGTTGGGACAACTCTTCAAACATGAAAAATAAGTGCTAATGAAAATAATAGTTTTTGGTTGAATTCAACTATTCCCGCGGAGAAATTGTCCAATTTGATCGTAGTTCCCGACGTGGCCCCGATCGGGTTAGCTCAATGCGGCCCTGATCATGGCTGCTATTGTGGTCCTGATCGGGGCCACATCGGGCTACACTCTGTAAATCAGAGTTTGTTTAAAAATTAGAATTAATTAAATTTAAAATTACTCCCTGTCTTAATTAGTGAATATTCAACTGATTTTCAGTTCAGTGACTAATCTAAAGTAATTAGTTGAATTTAACATCTCATATGCAAAGAATATAAGAAACGAGAAAAATCTTTTAAAAAACTTAAATTCATTTGAAAAAAATGTCTAAATATGTATGTTTACGGACGCATTAAATTAGTTAATAAATATACAATTATCAAGTTAGTAATACTTATTGTAGGTATATTTTTAATCTATTCAGAGTTTATACTTATTTAGATTTGAATTTGCCGCGCTATTCTCGCATGTATTCGATTAGTCTTCCGTTCGATTATTTGGCAACAAACGGTAAACAGATAAACCGCTTTCCGACAGTGAACTTCGAGAAAGCGTCGACATTTTCAAGAGCATTTATTGTTCGTCTTTGCGTGAAAGTGTTAAATATAACGAGAATTGGGATCCAGAATTGGGACCAAATGTACAAAAAGATCCCAGTCTTCTTTTTAGTATGCTATAAAAGCACGTATAAACTTAATGCTGTAACATTTTGGCATTATAACCTCACTTTTTTATTCTTTGCTCCACGGGCCAAAACACTTTTCAATCAAATAGTCGAATTTTTAAACAAAAAAGATTAAAGTTCAATCAAATATTAGAATTTTCAAGAAGAAAAGCACATTTTTCAGAAAGCAGTTGATTTTTGATCAAAAAAGTTCATTTACAACCAAAGAAGTTAAATTTCTACCATGAAAGCTGAATTTTCAACAAAAAGAGTAAAGTTTGTATGATAAAAAGTTTAATATTTTAGAAAACAGTGACTTCACAAAAAAAAAAAGAATAAATGTTTAACAAAAAAGATCATTTTCAATGAAAAAGATAGATTTTTCACAAGCTAGTTGAATTATCAACCAAAAAGTTTAACTGTCCACAAATCAGAATAATTTTCTACCCAGAAAGACGACTTTTTAACAAAATATATGAATTTTTAACAAGATAGTTGAATTATCAACCAAAAAGTTGAACTTTCAACAAACAAGAATAATTTTCTACCCAGAAAGACGACTTTTTAACCAAAAATATGAATGTTTAACAAGATAGTTGAATTATCAACCAAAAAGTTGAACTTTCAACAAACAGGACTAATTTTCTACCCAGAAAGACGACTTTTTAACAAAAAATATGAATTTGCTACCAAATATAGTTGAATTTGATATTCATCTCATAAAATATACATGATAAAGTTTCAACTGAAAATGGAACTCTTAAATTTTCAGATAAAAACTCTGATAAAAAATTAACTTTGAGCAAAAAAAAATGTTCAACAAAATTGTTAAATTTTTAACCAAAAAGGATCAATTTTCGACCAAGAAGATTAATGTTCTATAAAAAAAGATGAATTTTCAACAAACCGCATGAATCTAATGATAAGTTTTAGAATATTTTTCAAACTATTTATATAAAGTTTATTGTTCAATACGTTACAAGGATAGTTGACGCGACATATCACAAAGACTTTTAAACTCTCTGTAAAATTAACGATAATTGTTTTCAAATATTTAAATAATAAAGTTTAATATTCTTAATTAATTGTTGACTCTTTCATTAAATAAATTTATTTTAATAATATTTTTATAAATAAAAATTAGAAGGGGCCTGGTCAGGGCCAGATCGGGCCTTCCTTATGGATACCCCAGTCAGGGCCTGATCGGATTAGGCGTTTCATTTCCAGTCTGGCCCTAACTGGGATACCCAATTGGGGCCAGATTGTGCCAGATCTGGCCCCGACCAGGGCCACTCTGAAGTTTCTGCACAGTGGTATAAAATTAAAATCCTTTCTGGCTCAAATATCAAATATCGCGTTTATCGTTGAGAATTCATCTTTTTGGTAGAAAATTCAACTACTTAGTTAGAAGAGGAACTACTTTGTTAAAAATTCATCCATTTGGTTGATGATTCATAATTTTGGTTGAAAAGCCTTTTTTTTTTGTTCGAAATTTAATTATTTTGTTGAAAATTATGTTTTCTAGTTGAGAATTAATTATTTTAACCGAAAATTTAACGCGCACATGTTTGGTTCAAAATTTATCTTCTTAAGTTGAAAATTAAAATATTTGGCCAAAAATTCCTGTATTTTATTGTAAATTCGAATTTTGCGGGAGAATATTTAATCTTCTTGGTGACTAATTCAACTTTTTGGATGAAAATTTCCTTACAAATTCTAATATTTGGCTGCAAATTCATTTACTTTCTTAAAAATTCAGCTGTTTTGGTAGGAAATTCATCTTATTGGTTGAAAATTGATCTTTTAGATTGAAAAGTCCATTGTTTGTCCAAAAAAATTTTTTTCATAGAAATTTAATCTTCTTGGTTAAAAATTATACTATTTCGTTGAAAATTAATTTTTTTACTGAAAATTTAACTATTCTATTTTTAGTTGAAAATGTATCTGTTTTAGTTGAAAATTCAACTAATATTTGTTGAAAATCTGTCTTTTTTTTGTAGAAAAATACTCTCATTAATTGAAACTTTATCTTTTTTTGGAAAAATTCATTTCTTTGGTTGAAAATTGAACTATTTTGTTGAAAATTCGTTTCTTTTTTGGTTGGCAATTTATTTTACTAACTGAAAATTGAACTATTTTATTTTTCATGTAAAATTTATTTTTTTGGTTGAAAATTCATGTATTTGGTTAAAAATCAATTTTTTAGTTGAAGATTCATGTAATTTATTGAAAATGAGTCTTTTGTTCAGTAGAAAATTAATCTCTTGAGTTAAAAATTCAACTAACTATTAGGTTAAAAATTCATATTTTTGGTTGAAGATTCATCATTTAAGTTGAAAGTTCATTCCTTTTGTTATTTATTTAATTTTTCTTACAGAATTAACTAAGAATATCTTTCTGATGACTTTTTTCTATGATGCTCTGCAAATGTCCAAGAATTATTAATTATTTAAACAATTTTCATAAAGAAATTCTGAGCTTGGCCATTTTTCAACGAATAGACTCATTTTGCTGACGGAATCAACAAATAATGTATTTCCAACAACTCTTTTCATAATTATTAATTATTTAAACAATTTTCATAAAAATGTTCAGAGTTTGGCTATTTTTCAAGAAAAAGGCATAATTTGCTTACGGAGTCAACTAAGAATGTCTTTTTTATGACTCTTTTCTATGTTGATTTTGTAAATTTACAAGAATTGTTATTAATTATTTAAACAAGTTTCATAAACAAATTGAGAGTATGGCCATTTTTCAACGAATGAGCTAAATTTGTTTACGGAATCCACAAAGAATGCATTCCCAATAACTTTTTCCTACGATACTTTGCAAATTTACAATAATTATTAATTATTTAAACGATTTTCATAAACAAATTCAGATTATGGATATTTTTTATCTTACATAAAAACATACATGCAGCTATATCCTTCTAAATAATAAGTAAAACTTTGCTATCAGAACTATAATATTAAAATGAAAACCATTTAAACATTTTAAACAAATTCATTTTTATAAGAAAATATATGCACTATATATTTAATAAGAATGAAAAAAGCAATACAAATTTTATGATGGTAAAAACTTTCCTTTTCATTAATTTCTGTCTTTTTTATTTTTGTCAATTGCTTCAAGTACTTTAATAATCTCTTAAATTGAATTATATTGTGTTTTTCCAATATTTTTTGAAATAATTTTTCTCTGCATATAACATAAAACCGGTAATTTGTTATATCATGTACTATGCGCTTCTATAAAAATTTGTACGCGCCGTCAGTTTAGATTGTTTTTCCAAAGTTGCATGCAAATGTTTAGAGTTGCACAATTATTTATTCGGCATTATGAGAGGGCAACCATGCGAAGTAGTGTACAAATTAAAGTTATTGAGGTAAAAATTAGTTCCATGGTACTTTATTAAATTTCATTTCGAAATAAAATAATTGCACTGACAATTTTGTTTGAAAATTCAATTATTTTGGTAGAAAATTCATCTATTTGGTTGAAAATTAAACTATTTATTTAAAAATTTAACTGTTTGGTAGGAAATTAATTTTTTGGTTGAAAAATAATGTTTGGCTTCACAATTTAACAATTTGGTTGAAAATTTGTCTTTTTGGTAGAACATTAAGCTTCTTGGTAGAAAATTCATCTTTTTCAGTTAAAAAGTCTATTATTATATTTTTGGCTTGAAATTCGCCTCGTTTGCTTTAAAATCTAGTATTTGGATGAAAGTTTTATTTTTTGGTTCAAAATTCATCTTTTGTAGTTTAAAAATGACCTACTTGGTTGAAAGTTGAACGAGTTTGTTAAAATTCATATTTTTTAAAAGATATCGTAATAAACTAAACTGTTTTGTACAAAGTTCGTCATTGAGAATTTATCTTTTTTGTTAAAAACTTAAACTAAAAGTCGAAGATTATTATTTTTCTTGAAATTTTGATTTGACATATATGAAATTTTCAAAAATCTTTGTGAACTTTCTCAAGAATATTACTAAAATTGTATATACATATATATATATACATATATATATATATATATATATATATATTTAACATTATGGCCTCAAATACAAATGAACAAATTAACCTGTAAAATAAATAGTTATTAAAATTTTTTATTTTGTACTTAAATTTATTTTTCTCCTCAAATTGGAAAACAAGGTACATGCACTCGATTGATGATGGTACTTTATTTTGTTTGAGGTGCCCTAGTGACTTACTTACAATATGAAAAATAATTAATTTTCCCAACACGGTTCTGAGGTCAAGGAAAAACATAATACAGTGGATGAGGGAAATATCATAAAAAGCGTGGGCTAAACCGCTTACTCTCGAGGGTTGTAAGGCTAAGAGCAGATTTAGAAGGGAAAGAATAGACCCTCGTAAAAAAATCAAAAGTCTATATAGACGTATTTTCGGTATTCATAGACAGGACGAAGTGAAGCATGTTTTTTTAAAAACGTTATTCATATTATTTATGATTTACATAATAATCAGTTTTAAGATCTGGAACAATATATATATATATATATATATATATTTTTTTTTTTTAAAGAATTGAAAATGCCACTAATGTATACCGGGGTTTTCCTAGCCACTTTTTTTACAATGACATAACTATATATAACATAATAATATAATGCATGGAAATTGCTAACACCATATAGTTGTTTCTATGACAAGCGCCAGTGCCTGGGTCTTTTTTGAGGAAGTACGTTAAATGAATGTTAATGTCCTCTGATATTTGTATATCAAATATTTTTACGCCCAGATTTTTGATAAAAATAAAAATTAATAGCCTTTCTTATTTTAAATATGATTGACGTTTGTTAAGCGGCAGGAATTTATTAAAAAAATAATTTCTAACACCATAACGTTGTTTCTGTAACAAGTGTCATTAACTAGATTTTTTTTTGCGGCAGTGGGATAAATACATTTTAGTGTCCTTTCATATACTTATATCATATATTCCTTTTTTGCCCAGATTTTCAATTAAAAAAAATTGTAATAGCCCCTCTTATTTCAAATATGCTCGGCGTTTGTTAAACAGCAGAAAATTATTAACAAAATAATTAGTCATAGGTAAAAAATGTTTACAGAATATACATTGTGAAATCATGATGGATGCAGATTGCTAACACCATATCGTTGTTTTGTGACAAGTGTCATTCTAGATCTTTTTCGAGGAAGTAGAATAAATACATTTTAATATCCTTTGATATTAATATCAAATACTTCATTTAAGCCCAGATTTTGATTAAAAATTATAATTAATAGCCTTTCTTATCTCAAATATGGTAGATGTTTGTTAAATAGCAGGAATTTATTAACAAAATAATTAGTCATAGATAAAAAATGTTTACAGAATACACATTGTAATATCATGCTGGATGGAGATTGCTATCACCATATCGTTGTTTTTGTGACAAGTGACACTGGATAGATCTTTTTTGGGGAAGTAGGATAAATAAAATTTAGTATCCTCTGATATTTATATCAAATATTGTTTGCCCAGATCTTTAATTTGTCATAATTGAATAGCCTTTCTTATTTCTACTTATGCTCGTCTTTTGTCAAACAGCTGGAATTCATCAACAAAATAATTAGTCATAGATAAAAAATGTTTACAGAATACATAACATAATATCATGATGGATGGAAATTGCTAACACCATATCGTTGTTTATGTGAAAAGTGTCATCCTAGATCGATTTCGAGGAAGTGGGATAAATAAATTGTAATGTCCTCGAATATTTATATGAAATACCTTTTTAGGCCCAGATTTGTAATTAAAAAAAAAATTATAGCCTTTCCCATTTCTTCTATGCTTGACGTTTGTTAAACAGCAGGAATTTATTAACAAAATAATTAGTCATTGGTAAAAAATTTTCACCGAATACACATCGTAATATCATGATGGATAGAGAATGCGAACACCATATCGTTGTTTCTATGACAAGTGACACTGGCTAGATCTTTTTTGGGGAAGTAAGACCAATAAAGTTTAGTATCCTCTGATATTTATATCAAATATTGTTTGCCCAGATTTTTAATTTGTCACAATTGAAAAGCCTTTCTTATTTCTACTTATGCTCGTCGTTTGTCAAATAGCTGGAATTTATCAACAAAATAATTAGTTATAGGTAAACAATGTTTACAGAATACATAACATCATATCATGATGGATAGAGATTGCTAACACCATATCATTTTTTCTGTGGAAAGTGTCATTCTAGATCGTTTTCAAGGAAGTGGGAAAAATAAATTGTAATGTCCTCTAATATTTATATAAAATACTTGTTGAGCCTGGATTTTTAATAAAAATAAAAATTACTAGCCTTTCTTATTTCATATATGGTAGACGTTCGTTGAACAACAAGAATTTATTAACAAAATAATTAATCATGGGTAAAAACTGTTTACAGAATACATAACATCATATCAAGATGGATATAGATTGCTAACACCATATCGTTGTTTTTGTGACAAGTGTCACTAACTAGCTCTGTTTTGAGGAAGTAGGATAAATAAATTGTAATGTCCTTTGATATTTATATGAAATACCTTTTTTAAGCCCCGATTTTTAATTAGAAAGAAAAAATTATAGCCTTTATCATTTCTTATATGCTTGACGTTTTTTAAACAGCAGGAATTTATCAACAAAATAATTAGTAATTGGTGGAAAATTTTTACCGAATACACATAGTAATATCATGATGGATGGAGAATGCGAACACCATATCGTTGTTTCTGTGACAAGTGACACTGGCTAGATCTTTTTTGGGGAAGTAAGACAAATAAAGTTTAGTATCCTCTGATATTTATACCAAATATTGTCTGCCCAGATTTTTAATTTGTCATAATTGAATAGCTTTCCTTATTTCTACTTGTCTCGTCGTTAGTCAAACAGCTGGAATTTATCAACAAAATAATTAGTCATCGGTAAAAAATGTTAACAGAATATATAACATAATATCATGAGGGATGGAGATTGCTAACACCATATCGTTGTTTCTGTGAAAAGTCTCATTCTAGATCTCTTTCGAAGAAGTAGGATAAATAAATTTTTTCTATAATTCGCGAAAAAGTGCCAGTTTTTCCACCTGTTTTTGGTGTAAAAAGTTACCGATTTTTGCTCGATGACGTGGCGCATGCGCAGTGCCGACCTTTCCGGGCAACAGTGACAAAAGTGGACAGATGCGGTGGAAAAAGTAAATGGACAGTGATAAAAGTGAGGCACAGTGGAAAAAGTAAATGTTATTTCGGGTGGGTTCGGGCTGCCTCGGGTAGACTCGTGCATCGTGCGCAGCCAACTTCATTCTATTTTCCGACTCGTCCCTAACCTAAAAGCAATTTCCTGAAAAGTCTCGAGTTGTGTATTTTGTATGTACTTTTGTGACTTGGCAAAAGCAAAAAAAAACACCGTCAGTTTCTCCGAAAATACTGTGCTTAGTTTTTTTCACGAAAAATCGGAAGTTTTGAAGCCCTCAACTTTATGGGCCAACTATTCAATTGTGAGAACCAGCTTATTATTACTGCCATATTATTGCCATGGTTTTGATAATTGCCATTGTCATTGTTGCGTCAATCGACAAAAAATCGCCTTCTTTTTACACAAAAAACAGGTAGACAAAAACTAGCACTTTTTAACAAATTATAGAAAAAGTATCGTGTCCCACACATTGAAAAAGCGACGATTTAAAACTCGTGTGATAGCCACCCTCGCTCCGCTCGGGTAGCTAACTTCACACTCGTTTTAAATCTCTCGCTTTTTCAACTTGTAGCACAATATACTATTAATGTTCTCTAATATTTACACTGTTAGAAAAATCTCTACTAAATTTAGTATACATGTAATGGAAGCAAGAATGCATAACCTGAAATCAAATTTAGTATACCAGCGTACAGTAAATTTAGTATATTCTTACTGAATTTAGTATACACGTATACGAAATTTAGTATACGCGTGTACTAAATTCAGTATAAATATACTCAATTTACTGTACGCTGGTATACTAAATTTCATTTCATGTTGTGCATTTTTGCTTCCATTACATGTATACTAAATTTAGTAGAGATTTTTCTAACAGTGTATATAAAATATTTGTTAAGACTGGATTTTTAATAAAAATAAAAATTACTAGCCTTTCTTATCTCAAATATGGTAGATGTTTGTTAAACAGCAGGAATTTATTAACAAAATAATTAGTCATAGATAAAAAATGTTTACAGAATACATAACATCAAATAATGATAGATATAAAGGTTGCTAACACCATGTCGTTGTTTCTGTGACAATTGTCACTAGCTAGATCTGTTTTGAGGAAGTATAATAAATAAATTTTAATGTCCTCTGATATTCATATGAAATACGTTTTTAAGGCCCAGATTTTTAATTTAAAAAAATTGTAATAGCCTCTCTTATTTCAAATATGCTCGGCGTTTGTTAAACAGCAGAAAATTATTAACAAAATAATTAGTCATAGGTAAAAAATGTTTACAGAATATACATTGTGAAATCATGATGGATGCAGATTGCTAACACCATATCGTTGTTTTGTGACAAGTGTCATTCTAGATCTTTGTCGAGGAAGTAGGATAAATAAATTTTAATGTCTTCTAATACTTATATCAAATATATTTTTTACGCCCAGATTTTAAATTATATAAAAATATACATAATAAAGGTAATAGTCTTTCATATTTCAGATATGATCGAAGTTTGTTAAACAGCAGGAATTTATTAAAAAAATAATTATTCATAGGTAAAAAATGTTTTCAGAATATATGAACCTGTGAAGCGCTGCCCACCTTTTCGATAATACTGCAGTCGTTGATTTCATTATGGCATAATATGCAACAAAAAATTGCTTATTTACGTTCTTATGATGAAATATTCCTTTAAGTCAGATTGCACTGAAGATACGATCATAAAATGTATAGGTAACTAAGAATTTTACGAAATTGAATTACTGATTCAGGGCACATTTTATCTGTCGAGAGCAAAAATGTTCTAATTAAAAAAAAAAAAAAAAAAAAGAATTGTACCGGTCATTTTTTGATCCTCTGAAGGGCGATTTCAGTTAATTATATATAATAGTTTACCATTCATTCATTATGTCTACATTAAAGCTCCTATGTCTCATGGAAATGCTTTAACATTGATTTTCAAGTTATTTATTTGAACTTTAGATCAAAATACGGCTGCGAAGTACTATGGACGTATTCACTATGGGTGTATTTATTTGTGCTCATTTTATGAGCATTTTGCTTCCTCATAAGTATAAAATAAATTTGCTTCCTCATAGAGGGAGGTTTTGCCTAACAAAAGAAAAAAATGTATACTTTCAGTATTTTTCAAGCTTATGTTTCTATCTTTCCGAAAATTTTATTTTCAGAAAATCAGAGGGCCCATCAAAATGTAAATTGACGTGTTCTGTTACAATGAAGAACTTTCTAACCTACGGTAGTTTTATATTTCAAATTAAAACCTCATTGAAACAATGTAACTTTTCTTAAAACTTTATGAGTAGCTGTTGATTAATCAATAATGGTCTTCAAAAGTTCGCTAATAGATCAATCCACGCGTCTCGAAGACGCGAACAAATATGTGATATACATTATTGTTGTATTCCCAATACTAAAAAAGTTTTCCTTATGCCAACAAGATAAACAATATATTTGTTAACGTTATAAAACGGTATTGCTAGATCATAAGAGGTCATAGAAAGGTTTGTCAATAGGTCATTCGACGTGTCTCGAAGACGAAAACAAACACTTCAGAGACAGTACTGTAGTACTTCTAATATGAAAAAAGTTTTTCTCATATAAATAGAATACACAATTATTTGAAACTTCATAAATCGGTACTTTTCTGTCATAAAAGGTTCACCAATAGGTCAATCGATGAGTCTCAAGGACGCGAACAAAAACTCTACATGTAATATTGTGTTTTGAATATGAAAAAAGTTTTTTTCATATAAACAAATAAACCATTTTTTTGAAACTTCATAAATCGGTACTGGTGGGTGATGAAAGGTTCATCAATAGGTCAATCGATGCGTCTCAAGGACGCGAACAGAAACTCTACATGTAATATTGTCGTGTTTTGAATATCAAAAAAATTTTATCATATAAACAGAATAAACCATTTTTTTTAAATTCATAAATCGGTCAAAATATGTCAAAAAAGTATATTTGAAAATTGAGGTCATTACAAACCTCCCTCTATGAGGAAGCAATAAGTAAATTAAAAAAAAAATCAAATTCAAGCCTTAAAAATGAGAAAATTTTAGAACTGGGCATTGAAAATTAAAATATTTTCTACTCGAAAATGTTCAAAAATATACAAAATTTGAAACCCAACTTAAAAAAAAAATTCTAATCGAAAGGCTTTAAATATTGCAATTTCAAAAATTGAAATCATAGTAATCTTGGTTTGTGTTTTTGTTACATTTTCAATTTTCAATGTAATATTTTTAAATTATCCCATTTTTAGTTGGATATAACAGAAAATAAATAATTTAAAATCGAATAATATTTTATTAGAAAATTTGAAGAATGAATAACACAATATGATACAATATGGCACATTGTGATAGAATATGATACAATATCACAATATATGATACCATACGACACAATATCATATACTATGATATAATATGATACAGTGTCATACAATATGTTGCAATACGATGCAATATCATAAAATATGGCATAACATTCTACAGTATGATCCACTATCACACACTATGATACAATATGATACGATATAATCCAATATGATGTAATATGACACAGTATGATACAATACCATATGATATGATACAAAATGATACATTATAGCATATGAAGTTATCACTTCTGCCTGGCGTCCCACGACGCACAGTGGGGAAAAAATGACTTTTTTGGTTCAAAATAACGTACAGCCCACAAATATCGACAAATTTCAAAAAAAAGCTGATAAGATTTCTAAGAGAGTTGTCGAGCCTGATTTTTAAATTAGGCTTTCACTGTTTTATAAATAAACAAATATGACGAAAAAAATGGCCATTTTTTCTATTTGAGGTTTCTGGTGCTCGTCAATAACAGGAAAATGGTTGAAATCGCCTAAATTTTATACAGTAAAATCATTTGAAGATGTAACAATATTATATAATAAACAAAAAAATTTTTTATAAACAAATTTTTTGTTGAAAAAGTGTTTTCTAGGATTTTCCATAATGTTACGTTTTTTTAAGTTATATGAAAAAAATATGGATAAAAACAATATAAAGATGGAGACATTTCTTCTCGAGATTATTATTGTTAATACTATAAACAAATTTGATAGACAAATGCATTAATCAAGCATTCTTCGAAAGAAAATTTCGTTTTTTTTCTATGTGATTTTTTTAATCAGGAATTTTATGATAATTTAAGCAAAATTTCTAATTTGTTGAGTAATGTCATGATTTTTTAAAACAAATTCAATAAACAAATGCATTATTTGGGCATTTTTCGGCAGAAAAATTAGTTTTTTTTAATACCAGTCCTTTCAATTGGGAACTTCAGGACAATTTCAGCAGAATTCATAATAAGTTGATCAATTTAATAATTATTTAAACTAATTTAGTAAATAAATGCATTGATAAGGCATTTGTCGACAGAAAAATTCCTTTTTTTTCGATGTCAACTTTTTAAATTAGAAACTTTATGATAATTTCAGCAAAATACATACTTTATTGATTAATTGCATGATTTTTCAAACATATTTAATAAACGAATGCATTATTCGAGCATTTGTCGGCAGAAAAATTCGTTTTTTTTTTCAATGCCAGTTTTTTCAGTTGGGAACTTCATGACATTTTCAGCAACATTCATAATTTTTTGATAAATTTTATATTTATCAGATTCCCGAATAATGCATTTGTTTATTGAATTTGTTTTAGAAAAATATAAAATTTATCAACCAATCATGAATCGTGCTGAAAATGTCATGAAGTTCCCAACTAAAAGGACTGGCATTGAAAAAAAAACTAATTTTTCTGTCGACAAATGTCCGAATAATGTATTTGTTTATTAAATCTGTTTAAAAAATCATGAAATTAATCAAAAAATGATCTATTTTGAAAAAATTATCATAAAGTTCCTAATTAAAAAAAAAATGTCATAGAAAAAAACGAATTTACTGTCAAAAAATGCCTGAATAATGCATTTGTTTATTAAATTTGCTTACAATATTAACAATAATAATCTCAAGAAGAAAATTTTTAATCTTTATATTGTTTTAATCCAAAAATTTTTTAATATAACTTAAAAAACGTAACATTATGGAAAATCCTAGAAAACACTTTTTCGACAAATAATTGTCGAAATCGGTCAATATTTGTGGGCTATACGTTATTTTGGACCAAAAAAGTGATTTTTTTCCCACTGTGCGTCGTGGGACGCCAGGCAGAAGTGATAATTTTAATTTTATGATATATCATTTTGTATCATATCGTATCATATCATAGGTTATTGTATCATATTGTGTCATATTACATCATATTGCATTATATCGTATCATATTGTACCATATAGTGTGATAGTGGATCATACTGTAGCATATTATGCCATATTGTATAATATTGCATCGTATTGCATCGTATTGCAACATATTGTATGATACTGTATCATATTCCATCATAGTATATGATATTGTATCACATTGTATGGTATTGCATCATATTGTATTATTTTGTATCTTATTGTCTCATAGCATATGATATTGTGTCATATTGTATCATATATTGTGAAATTGTATCATATTCTATCATAATGTGCCATATTGTATCATATTGTGTCGTCTTGAATCATATTTTATGATATTATACTGTATCATATTCCATTATATAATATGATATGGTATCACATTGTATGATAGTGTACCATATTGTATGAGAGAAAGAGAGAGACAGAGCGAGAGGGGAGAGAGTGAGAGAGAAAGAAAGAGGCGAGAAGGAGGGAAGTGGTAGAGGCGAAGGAGAAATAGAGGAGAGGAAGCGTTACCCGTGAAGTCTTACCCATTAACGTTTGGACATTATCCTATTTTCAAAGTTTTAGGCTGGTATCAGTCAATTCGAAATTAACTTGTTTAATTTTAAACATTTTGAATTAGCAATGATACAATTTCAATTCCTTCACAATAAAATTGTTCAATTTTCAAAATTTTAGTCTGAAATTTTTCAATTCTAAGAGCATCTGTTTTAAAATTTTTCAATTTCAAACACTTTCGATTTCAAATTATTTCATTTTAAACGCTTTAATTAAAAAATGATACAAGTTCAATTTCTTTTTATTCCTTTCGAAATATTGTCCCTTTTTGAAATTTTACTTAATCGGAAATAATTTGAATTGGAACGTTTTCAATCCAAAATCTTTCGATATACAAATATATTTTTAATTATTAACGCTTTTAATTCAAAATTATGAATTATTTTTTCAAACGTTCTTAAAACTCATAATATTTAAAAAGTTGTGTGATAATGTTTTTAAAAATTGTTTATTTTTTTAATGTTAGTGAATAAAAATCTAGGGGCGTCAACGCGCGCTTCGCCCGCGTAAATTTACTGCTAGTAATGATAATAATTAACTAAAATCGCCTTTACAGGATTGAAATATGAATTGTATAATTCACTAAGTCTTCAAAATATTAGAATATTTTCAATTCAAAATCGTTGAATCCATTTTCTTTAAATTTCAAACGCTTTCAATACAAAATTATCAATTATTAATTATTGTTCCAAAAAAGCTTAAAACTTTTTAAAATGTTAAATTGTTCATATTTTCAATGTTAGGAAATAAAAATCCAGACATATGAATGCGCGCTTCGCGCGCTTGCATTTACCGCTATTTCCTAAGTAATTAAAATGCAAAATATTTTCCCCGCAACAAATAATTGTCTGAAAAAAGAATTTTTATACAATGACAATCAGAGATTCTTCGAGTTAGCATGCAAATGTTAGATAAAAATCTAACCTTGTCACATGTGGAGGTGTGGTCTAGCGCAATGAAATTTTTATAGAAACTAACCGTACGTAGATGCAGTGCGCCTAATGACGATTTATCAGCCGGTTTTCTTGTTCATTAGACAAGAATAATAATTTAACTGCGCAGAAATTGATAATTCATATCGAATAGATATAATTAATGCAAAAGAAACGGACAGTAGCCGACAAAACTGGTTCAAAAATAACGAGGAACACACCTCTTTATACATGTTAATAGAATTATTGTCACACCTCCAAAGCAAAAACGATACGGTTACACATTTTTTCAAAAGATAATCATAATTCTAATTTTAGGCATAAATATTCATGGGCTCCCAGTTTTTCTTTAAGAAATCGATGAATATTACAAATATTTACATATTTTTTCTTAAAAGGTGTTTTTAAAATGTTTTTCAAGAAAAAAAGAATAAACAAGGTCATTTTGCTTCCTCATAGAGGAAGCTTTGTAATGGTAACATTTTCCAAAATTTTCAAATTCATTTAATTAAACCTTCCTCAATTTAAAAATGTATAACACAAGGTTCTAAGCAATTGTCCGGCTGTGTGTGTGTGTGGATGTCACACTTTTTTGTGAACACGATAACTAGAAAAAGGTTGCAGATGAATTGATGAAATTTGAAGGGCTTATTTTCCACACTAATATCTTGAAAATGACCGAAGGATTTCTAAAAATATTTATTGCATTTTTTTTTATCACTCAATAATATTTTAAAAATCGGTCTTTTATAGTAAAACTTTTTTCTTCAACATAATTCAAAGTTGATGCAAGAATATAAAAGATTCCTTGGTCCGAAACGAATCGATTGACCTATAATATTAATACATTCTATCAAAGAGTAGGGAAGTTATGGTAATTTGTATATTTTGAAAATCGTTTTTTTATAGTAAAACTTTTTTCACTAACATAATTCAAAGTTGATGCAAGAACAGAAGAAATGTGTTGATTCGAGTCAAATCGATTGACCTATAATATTAATAAATTTTAATGAAGAGTAAGGAAGCTATGGTGATGCATACTATCTGAAAATACGGTTTTTTATAGTAAAACTTTTTTCTTCAACATAATTCAAAGTTGATGCAAGAATATAAAATATTCCTTGGTTCGAGACGAATCGATTGACCTACAATATTAATACATTTTATTGAAGAGGAGGAAAGTTACGGTAATTGATATATTTTTAAAATCTTTTTTTATAGTAAAAATTGTCTCATTCTCATAATTTAAAGTTGATGCGAGAATAGAAAAGTTGTGTTGTTTCAAGACGAATCGATTGACCCATAGCATTTATACATTTTATTGAAGAGTAAGGAAGCTATGGGTATGCATAATATTTGAAAAGACGGTTTTTTATAGTGAAACTTTTTTCACTAACATAATTCAAAATTGATGCAAGAACGAAAAAGATTCCTTGATTCGAGGAAAATCGATTGATCTATAATATTAATACACTTTATGGAAGATTAAGGAAGTTATGCTCATTTATAATAATTGAGTCATCTGTTTCAAACAGAAAAACTTTTTTCATCGACATAATTCAAACTTGACGCATGAGTAGAAAATACTTTTTGATCATAAATTTTTAAATAGAGTAATTCTGACAATTTTTGTAAAGAAATCATAAAGCTGGGAAAGGAACAGGGTGCGTCAGAACTTTTCCCTTCCCTTTTCCAGCTCGAAAAATTATAATTTCGAATACAAAATTTGATTTGTCTGATTTGTCTTTGTGTTAAAAATTTAATAAATACAAACAATGTGGAAGCACTAGAGATGGAATTCACAGCTAGTTTGTATATATGACGTGGAGCGAAGAAACCAGCCTCAGGGCCGAAAATGAGCTTACGAGAGAAAGCGAATTAAAGTATACCAGAACCCCGATTTCGTAATCCCCGGTTTTGTAATTCCTAGAACTGCTGGCCCACTCAGTTTCTCAGGGGGCAGGGCGGCAGACAGTTGCGACTATCACCTCGGAAGGGCCGCGGTGCGTGAGTACTCAATCGGAAACGGTTCAGGTGGCCCTGACTGTTTTACGTTTCGATTCCCCCGATTTAGTAACAAGGCTATATGCAGGCAAATCCCGACAGTGTCACTAAATCGGGGTCTGAGTGTAAAAGGAAGACGAACAGGTAGCAAAGGGTTTCTCGTACTAACAAAGTTGAGCGGTCCGTATCTGTGATAAGGCTCGAGAAATCTTTACAATCATCTTTACAATTAGTCATAGAATACGAATAAAATATTACTTTTCAAATATCAGCCCCATAAGTCTGTTTTCTAGGGTCCCAAAAAAACCCCATAAGTGAAAAAATGAGTTTTGCGAGTTTTTGGGCCTAATTATGATTTTTTTGCGGTTTTTTAAAATGTAGATTGTTTCTAATACATAAAATACTATTTTATACTGATAATTAGATAATAAGATAAATTATTTAAACAATTTATTATTGTTTTTAGCAATTTTCTCTTAGATTAGAGTGAGAAAGTCGCGGTTTTAAAAAAAAAAATTTCACTTTTTGTCCGATTTTCAATCAGAATGAGGTGATACTTAAATATTGTTAACAACTATTATGATTTGAATGATTTATTATTATTGTTAATAACATTCTCTTAGCATAATGCTAGAAAACTGCAGTTTTTACAAAAATTTTCCACTTTCTGTCCAATTTTTATTCTGAGTAAGGTAAATAATTAATTAGAATTGACAAAATTAATTGTTTAAACTATTTATTATTATTTTAAATAATATTATCTTTGAATTATGTTAGAAAGTTGCTGTTTTTGTCTGAAATATTCAACCTTTTGTCCACTTTTCACTTAGAGTTTGGTAACAGTTATTGAAATTGAACAAACGTAATTGTTTAAACAAATTATTATAGTAATGCTAGATAGTTGCGGTTTTTTCTGAAATGTTCCATTTTTTGTCAACTTTTCACTTAATTAGTAAAGTAATAATTATTGCAAGTTGACAAACATAATTATTAAAACAATTTATTATTGTTCATAATTATCTCTACTTAGATAATTGCTAGCAAGTTTCAGTTTTTTCAGAATTTTTTAACTTTTTGTCAACTTTTTACTTAGTGAGTTAATTATTAATGCAAGTTAGGAAGAAATAATACATTTTAATATTAATTTAAACGAAAAGGCTCTGAGTAGCTACTGCAAGGAAAATTTACATTTAATATGATTAACTATTAACTCAATCTATTTGAAAATTGCTGAGAACAATGATAAAATGTTTGAATAAATTATTTAATTATCTAATTATTAGAACAAAGTAGTATTTTATGTATTAGAAAAATCTGCATTAAAAATCGCAAAAAATAATAATTAGCGCAAAAAACTTATGGGGGTGATATTTAAGAAGTAATATTTTATTCATATTATATATTTTATAACTATCTTCTTTTAGATAATTGCTAGAACGTTGCAATTTTTCTGAAATTTTTAACTTTGCTTCGGCTTTTTAGTTATAAACAAATAATAAATAAGCAATACAGAAAATTATTTTCTAAACAATCTGTTTCTTGTGAATACATTTTTCTGAAATAAAACAGATATTTGAATTATTCTTCAAATTTTCTATATGAATCATATTTCATTGTAAATTTTTCTTGAAGCAGTTACTGAGAGCCTTTTTATTTAAATTAATATTAATATTTATTATTTGCTCATATCTAAAAACTTAAAGCAAAGCTGAAAATGTAAGAAAAACTCGCAACTTTCTAGCATTATAAATAACAATACGCTTAAACAATTATTATTGTTAAATTGCATTAATTATTACTTCGCTCTAAGCGAAAAGTTGAAAAAAAAGTGAAATTTTTTTTAAAAAAACCGCAACTATTTGAAGAGAATATTATTAAAAATAATTCTAAATTGTTCAAACAATTATGTTTGTTAACTTGAATTAATAATAATAATAATAATATTCTTTTTGAGTAATGCCAGGAAGTTGTGTTTTTTTCTGCAATTTTCCACTTTTTGTCAACTTTTCAGTTAAAAGCAATTTAACAAAGATAATGGCTTAAACAAATTATTATTGTTTATAACTATCTTGTCCTATAGTAGTGCTGGATAGTTGTGGTTTTTTCTAAAAATTTTAACTTTTTGTCCATTTTTTACTCAGTGAGATAATAATTAATGCAAGTTAACAAAAATAATTGTTTAAACAATTTATTATTGTATATAACTACCTTTTCTTAGAGTAATGCTAGAAAGTTGCGGGTTTTTCTGAAATAATCAGTTTTTTTTACTTTTGAGTTAGGAAAAAATAATAAATATTAATATTAATATAATATAAACGAACATGCTCTTAGTAACTACTTCAAAGAAGATTTGCATTTAATATGATCCATATAGAAAATTTGATAAATATTTCAAATATCATTTTTATTTCTGGAAAATCATTTGCCAAAAAAGAAAGAGATTGTTTACTAAATAAATCTCTCTACTGTTCATTTATTATTTGTTCATAACTATAAAGGCAAAGAAAATTAAAAAATTTCAAAAAAAAACCGCAAATTTCTAGTATTATTCTAAGAGAATATTGTTATAAGTTATAATAAATGGTTTAAACAATTATATTTTTCAACTTGAATTAATTATTACCTCACTCTGATTTAAAAATGGTCAAAAAGTGGAAAATTTAAAAAAAAACTTCAACTGTCTAGCATTATTCTCAGAGAATGTTATTATAAATGATAATAAATTGTTAAAGCAATTATTTCTGTTAAATTTAATTGATTATCGCCTCATCACAATTGTGAACAGAAATGTAGAGTTTTAACTCGATTTACATAATAGTGACGATTCTGAATAAAATTTAGAAAAACTAGACTTTTTTTGTATTGAATTTGTAATACATCATTTTGCATTACCTTAAGGTTTTCATATTCTTGCTAATAATTTTAGTTTTATTTTAAAATACCTGTTGTTCTTTATTGATAAAAAAAAATCTTGTCATGTCATTCAACAAATACAGATTTGTTCATTGCCTAATAGCTTATTACCATGCCTCTAAATTTTACAATAATAAGGTCATAAACCTGAATTTTTTTAAGGCATACTCACCAGTTTCGCTCTTATCGAAATTTTTCAAGAGTATTTCAAGGCAATGAAAACCGTGATTGCTATTATTGGTTTCATTTTGGTGGGTTTCCCTAATTCTATTGGTAAATATAATAGTATTTTCAATAATTTTGTTGTGAAAAAAGTTATCCTTTCGCTCTTCTGGGAATCGAACCACAAAACTACTGATTTCCGGGCAGGTGCTTTCCTATTAAGCTACTAGAGAGATCGAGAGAAGAAACTTTTTTCAGAAATACACGCATTATTTTGCTACATGGTAGAAATAAAATATTTCAAGGAATCTGTATTATCACTAGAGAATAACAGAAAATACGAGATGGAGCTATGAAAGAAAAATTATTTTTAATATTTTTTGGTGAAAAAAGATCTTTCCCTTTCGCTCTGCTGGGAATCGAACCACAGAACTACTGATTTCCGGTGAGGTGCTTTCACATTACGCTACTAGAGAGATCGAGAGAAGAAACCTTTTTTTAGAAATATACGCATTATTTTGCTATATGGTACAAATCAAATATTTCAAGGAATCTGTATTATTATTAGAGAATAACAGAAAATATTTAACGCCTTTTCAGACTAGATGGAGCTATAAGAGGAAAATTATTTTTAATAATTTTTTTTTGTGAAAAAAGAGATTCTCCTTTCGCTCCGCTGGGAATCGAACCACAGAACTACTGATTTCCGGTCAGGTGCTTTCCTATTAAACTACTAGAGAATCATCGAGCAAAATAATGCGTGTATTTCTGAAAAAAGTTTCTTCTCATGATCTCTCTAGTAGCTTAATGGGAAAGCGCCTGACCGGAAATCAGTAGTTCTGTGGTTCGATACCCAGGGGAGCGAAAGGAGAAGATCTTTTTTCACATAAAAATTATTAAAAATAATTTTTCTTTCATAGCTCCATCTAGTCTGAAAAGACTTGAAATATTTTTTTTAATTCTCTAATGATAATACAGATTCCTTGGAATATAATAGTATTTATAATTTAAAATATTTTTTAAATTTCAGTATTATTATTTTCTTGTACACACAATTATCAATTATGGGTAGAAAATTAATCTCTTTTCGTTAATGATTCAGCTATTTTCTTGAAAATTCGTATTTTTTGGTTGAATGCAACTGTAATTGATTTCAAATTAATGTCGTTTTTGGAAAATTCAAGCATTTTGTTGAAAATTCAACTATTTTATTTGGTTCAAAAGTAACATTTTTGTTTCAAAATTCATATTTTCGGTTTGAAAATGCAACAGTTTGGTAAAAAATTTGTCTTCTTGGCTTGAAAATGCAACAATTTAGTGGTAATTTATTTCTTCTTTGTTTCAAAATTCGACTTTTTCGTTTTAAAATTTATCTCTTTTGGTATAAAATCTAATTTATTTTGTTTGAAAAATCAACCATTTTGTTGAAAATTCTTTTTTTTTTGGTTGAATTTAACTGTGTTTGATTTCAATAAAAATCTTTTTTGGTTGAAATAATTTCAACTATTATATTTTTCGTTGAGAACTCATCTATTTTGGTTGAAAATTCATGTGTTCTGTTGAAAATTAAACTATTTTATTTGGTTGAAAAATAACGTTTTTGTTGAAAATTCATAAAGTCATGTGTTCTGTTGAAAATTCAACTATTTTATTTGGTTGAAAAATAACGTTTTTGTTGAAAATTCATATTTTCGGTTTGAAAAAACAAGTGTTTTGTAGCAAATTCGTCTTTTTGGTTTGTAAATTCAACAATTTAGTGGACATATTTTTTCTTTCTTGGTTCAAAATTGGGCTTTCTCGTTTCAAAATTTATCACTTTTGGTAAAAAAATCTAATTTTTGTTTGTTGAAAATTCAAATACTTTGGTAGCAAATTATCTTGGTTTGGTTGAGGATTCATTTTTTGTTTGTTTTGAAAAGTCGTCTTTTTTTGATTGAATTCAACTATTTTGGTAGAAAGTTCAACTAGTTGGTTGAAAAATAACTAACATTTTTGTTGAAAATTCAACTTTTATTTTGAAAAGTGTTGATCTTGGTTGGGAAATTCATCTCGTTTGGTACAAAAATTACTAAAGAGGGATCAGCTTTTTTTAAAATTTTTTTTCTGGTTGAAAATTTAACTACTTGGTGGAAAGTTGATCTACTTCGTTAAAGTTTAGTTGATTGGTTAAAAATTCATGATTTTAATTGAAAATTTATCTCTTTGGTTGGAAATTCAACTATTTTGTTTTAAATCTGTTTTTATTTTTCGGTGGAAAATTCAAATATTTGGTTAAAAATTAAGTTTTTTGTTGGAAATTTAACTGTTTTGTTAAAAATTATATTCTTTTGGTTCATAATTCGACTATTTCGTCGAAAATTCTACTTTCTCGGTTAAAAACTAATCTTCTTGGTTAAAACTTCATCATTTTGGTTGAAAATTCATATTTTTTTGGTCGAAAAATAATTCTTTTTAACTGAAAATTTAACTGTTCAAGTTTTTGTTGAAAACCGACCTTTTTTAGTTCGTAAATGCAACACTTCGATTGAAAATTCTTTTTTTTCTTTTGGGTTCAAAATTTATTTTTTAAACTGTAGATTCAACTATTTCATTTCTAATTTTAAATTTATCATATTAGTTAAAAAGTCATTTCTTTGTTTATACATTTAATTATAAAAATTTTGGAAATTATTTTTCATTAACTGAAAACTTAACTATTCTATTTTTGGTTACAAATTTATCTTTTTTTATTTGTAAATTCAACGATTTGGTTAAAAATTGAACTTTTTAAGTTGAAAATTCTTTTTTTTTTAGTTTATTTTTTGGTTTCATAGTTAATTATTTTGTTGGCAATTCAACAAGAGTTTATTAAAATTTTATCATACCTTTTATGAAAACCGTTGTAATTTCATTATAATTATTAAACCTCGGTTATTACAAAATTAAAATTTGAGATTTTTTTTCATAGAATTTTCTATGGTTAAAACCAAAATTGTGTCATATACACATTTTAGAAAAAGTTGAATATGGTAAATCTGCAAAAAATCACTAAATTCCAAAATGAAAACAAAAAAATGTCTATGAAAGTAAAACAGTAGCATTTTTTTTATTCAAGCTGAAGAAATTTCAGGTTTTACCATTTTCAAAAATTCGAAACTAAACAAAAAAATATTTATTTTTAACATCTACGATGCAAAAAACAACTCCAAGTAAAACATTGTAAGTGAAATCAAAGTTTGCCAATTAATTCTAAAAGTGATATAAAATCGAAAAAATTATATAAACTTTCAAAATGTATTAAAAGGAAAAAATCAAAACTTGGCGGGATTTTTTATTTTTTATATAATAATGTCGACAAGTTTTTATAATTTTTTTTCGTTGAATATATTTTTTACGTTTTCATAATTTTTTTGATTTAATACATGTTATTTATCTTTTGTTTAGAATCACTTGGCGAATTTTCGTTTCACAAACTATGTTGATTGTGTTGATAATAATTTTTTACTTGAAAAAGGTTTTTGTACCGTAGATGTTTTTGGTTCATTATTTAATTTAATTAATGTTGATAAAAAATTTAAATACAGTATTTTTGAAAAATTTAGTTAACCAATTAATATTCTGGTCTTTAATTGAAGATTATATGCTGTACTCGTTATCTCATAGATTATAATCATCAAGCTTTTCCTTCAAAGATATTTATTTTTTTAACACAATTCTACAACTTACACAATCTTTTATCTTTTATGGAAAGACGGTTTTTACATAAAAAATTAATTCTTCATGTTTATTTAATTTTAATGTCTAAAATTTTTTTAAATAATTAAAAAGACGTACGTCATTCTTTTATATATTTGATTTAATTTTTCAGAAATTGTTTAAACAAATTTTAGTTTCAAGATTTCGAGGGTTCTGAATAGTGGTGCATGATATTCCCCAAATTTTATTTTCCAAATATTTATTTTACCGAAAAATAATTTAATATCATTTTTATTTATCCGAATGATCAATTAACCAAATTTTTATTTTACTGAATAACTATTTGATATATTTTTCATTTTTCCGCATTACCGTTTGACATAATTTTTATTTTTCCAAATAACCATTCGTGATAATTTCAAATTTTTTCGAATTTCTATTTTGGTAATTATTTTTTCGGTATTTTTCCACACTCGGGATTTTAAAAATTCGGCAAAATTATTTCATCCCAATTTGAATTATAAATCTTTAAAATTCAGGAGTATTTGGTTTTAAAAATTTACGAATTTTGATTTATAGATCTTTAAAATTAAAAATGAATGAAAAATTTGTATTGGAACAAAGAACTCTTTAAATCAAAAGAAACTTTTCATTGACTAAGAACCAATGAATATTTTTCTTTACATCAAAGAATCTTTTTTACTTAAAATTCAAATCTCTTTTGGTTGAAATATCAACTTTTATATTTTTCCCTGAGAATTCATCTTTTTTCAGTTTAACTATTCCAGTTTTGGTTAAAAATTTATCTTTTGTCATTAAAACTTCGATTATATGCTTAAAACTTAAACTACTTTGTCAAAAAATTATGTTTTTGGTTGAAGATTTATATTTCTTGGTTGATAATTCAACTACTTTTTCAAAAATTAATTTTGTTGTTGAAAATTCATTATTTTAGTTGAAAATTCATTTCTGTGTTTGAAAAAATGCACTATTTTGTTTGAATTTTATTTATTTTTTCTTAAAAATTGAACTAACTTGTTGAAAATTCGTTTTTCTGTTTGGTAGAAAATTAAACTTCTTGTTTGAAAATTCACCTTTTTTAATTGGGAATTCATCTTTCTTTGTTGAAAATTAAAACTGTATTGTTGAAATTTCAACTATTTGGTTGAAAAATCAACTATTTTTTTGAAAAATCGTTATTTCTTTGTGTTTAGCATTAATTTTTTAAATGAAAATTTAACTATTCCATTTTTGGTTAGAAAATATTTTTCAGATGGAAATTCAACTATTTGCTTGAAATTTGAACTACTTTGTCAAAATGTATGTTTTTGGTTGAAGATTCATCTTTTTGTTTGAAAACTAAACTACTTTTTCAAAAATTCCCTTTTTTGTTAAAAATTCATTATTTTAGTTGAAAATTCATTCCTGTGTTTGAAAAAATTCACTATTTTCTTTGAATTTTATTTATTTTTCGTTAAAAATGTAACTATCTTGTTGAAAATTCGTTTTTCGGTTTGGTAGAAAATTAAACTTCTTGTTTGAAAATACCCCTTTTTTGGAAGAAAAAGTCACCTTTTTTAATTGAGAATTCATCTTTTTTTGTTGAAAATTAAAATTGTATTGTTGAAAGTTCAACTA
>CAKNYM010047452.1:5109-30844 GCA_932195095.1 Andricus curvator | reverse complement strand
CAAAAATTCATTTTTTTGTTAAAAATCCATTATTTTAGTTGAAAATTAATTTCTTTGTTTGAAAAAATTCACTATTTTGTTTGAATTTTATTTATTTTTTGTTTAAAATTTAACTATCTTGTTGAAAATTCGTTTTTCTGTTTGGTAGAAAATTAAACTTCTTGTTTGAAAATCCACATTTTCTGGAAGAAAGGCCACCTTTTTTAATTGAGAATTCATTGTTTTTGGTTGAAAATTAACTGTATTGTTGAAAGTTCAACTATTTGGTTAAAAAGTCAACTATTTTTTCGCAAAATCGTTATTTCTTTGAGTTGAGCATTAATTTTTTAAATGAAGATTTAACTATTCCATTTTTGGTTGAAAAATCTTTTTTATATGAAAACTCAACTATTTGCTTAAAAGTTGAACTACTTTGTCAAAATGTATGTTTTTGGTTGAAGATTCATCTATTTGGTTGAAAATTAAACTACTTTTTCAAAAATTCATTTTTTTAAGCTTCATAATTTTAAATGAAAATTAATTTCTTTTGTTGAAAAATGTACTATTTTCGTTGAAAATTCGGTGTTTCAACAAAAAAAACAATGATTTTTCAACAAAGTAGTTAAACTGTCAACCAAGTAGTAGAATTTTCATCTGAAAAAGAGAAATTCAGCACCAAAAATGGATTAGTTAAATTTTTAACAAAAAAATTAATTTTTAACGAAGACTGTATTAGTTTATATTTTTAACAAAAAACGTTTTGATATAAAATAGAAAATAGTCGAATTCAACCAAGAAAGACGAATTTTCCACAAAAATTTGACTTTTTACCCAGCAAAGAATACCTTTTTAATACAATTTTAAAATTATCATAATAATTAACTTTTCACGCAAACAGTTGCATTTCAAACATAAACAGCTAAAATTTCTTGCCAAAAGAAATGAATTTTCATCGAAAGTGTTAAATTAAATTTAATTAAAATTAATTAAATTTCCATGAGTGGCTTCTATCAGTATAAGAGTTTATTTTTTTGTCTTTAACTACTTGTTTCGATACAGATCTCTATCCTTTTCAATTTATTGTTCACAAAAGATTGTTGAAGCTTATCAGAAAGTTGAAGATAGCTGTGATAAAATTATGAATTATTTATATATATGTAGAAATAAAAAAACATTGTAGATTTAATCAAATTAATTCTTCAGGAAAGAACCTGGACTATTTAAAAATTGTAAAATTTTAGGAGAAACATTTTAGGTTAATAAGAATCTTAGGATAGCATCCTGGATTATAATGTATTATAATGAGTTACATTTTTAGGTAGTAAGTACAGAAAAGCATGAGATAGAAAAAGAAAATTGTAAATGAAATTGTTGAATTTTCAACAAAAAAGTGGATTTTCAACCAAATAGTTCATTTTTCTACGAAATAGTTGAATTTTCGACCCAAAAAGACAAATTTGCAACGAAACATTCGAATTTAGAACCAAAATAGATGGCTTCTTAACAAAATTGTTGAATCATCTAAATAATTAAATTTTTAACCAAATAATTATATTTTTAACCAAAAAATATGGGCTTTTAACTACTCTCTTAAACTGAACCAGTGAAATTGTCACTGGTTGAATCAGTATTTTGAATTATCACTGGTGAACCAGTGATTTTTCCACTTTGACTGGACGAACCAGTAAGAGATTCAACTAAAATAGCGCTACTGATTCTACCAGTTACGCCAAATGATAGATTGAACCAGTGATATAGCGCTCCACGCGGGCAAGACATGAACCTCCAGTCGTTTGGTACGCGCGCGTCGTCCGTCAGGTCTTTGGCATTTCTCGAGTGAAAACGAATCTTATTGTGTACAAGTGCTTGTTTTATAAATATTTGGTGCCTGTCTGCAATGAGCAGGGGATATAATATCTTTCGCTTGATTGTGGGAGGTCCCTGGCCATGGGTTTGACTTTGAGCAACGCGACACGTTAACATAACGACGGGTCGTTCCACAATCAGGCGCAGCATATTATATCCCATTATATTGCAGCCCGGCCTTCATTTATTGTTGTGAGGATAAAGTGAGGTTTTTAAAATTTAATTTTACAACTCTTACCACAAAAGTGCGATGAATGATAAGTGCCATACCCAAACAGCTGACAGGCGACAAGGCGTACGACCAGGTGACTACTGGTACTGAGAAACCAGTGAACCTCACTGATTAAACCAGTGTCGGAACTTCACTGAATGAACCAGTGAATGCTCACTGATTGTCAGTGACACACTTCTGGCTATTTCAACCAGTGAGATTTCACTGGAAATCAGTGAGATTTCACTGGTTCATTTTAAGAGAGTAAAAATAAATTAGGAGACTATTCAACCAAAAGAATTATCTTAACAAAAAATAGATTAATTTTCTTGTTAAGCTCTTTTACTTCAGTTCGTATTTAAATGAAAAGACGAGAAAAGGGGAAAAAGAGGCGAATAGGGGAATTTAAATTTTGATAATTTATAGACTCAAGAATAATAGTTTAAATAATCATTGAAGTTTAGTTTTCACACTTTTAAAATGTTAGGTTTAAAATCAGAAAATTTGACATAGAAAATAAAGTTAAATTTCCACTGCACTTTTTTATTTTGGACTAAAAATGGAAGGTTTAACTGGATAAATTAACCGCACGACCACCACCACACAGTGCGGAAAATAGTATATTATGAACCTAGGGGGAGAAAAAGTGCCTCTCCCCCTTGGCGCATACGATATTTTTGATAACAAATGGATGATTTCAGACATTTCTCGAAATACAGTCATGATTTCAGTCCCCATTACATTTTGTATAATGAAGCATGAAATTAATGTTAACCTAATTTATGGCAATTTTAAAGTTGATGTATAGTAACTTACCATAAATTGCCCAAAATTAATTTTTTTCTAATTTCCATAAATTTCCCGAAATTTATGCCAATTTTCCGTAAATTATGATAATTTTACAGGTAAATATCGTAACTTACCATAAATTACCCAAAATTCATTTTTTTAAATTTCCGGAAATTTATCAAAAATTTCGGTCTTTTATGGTAATTTTACAGGTAAATATGGTAACTTACCATAGATTATCCAAAATTCATTATTTAAAATTTCCATAAATTTCCGGAAATTTATGAAAAATTTCGGCCATTCATGGTAATTTTACAGGTAAATATGGTAACTTACCCAAAATTCATTTTGAAAGATTTCCATAAATTTCCGGAAATTTATTAAAAATTCCGGTCATTTATGGTAACTTTAAAGGTAAATATGGTAACTTACATATATTAAATAATTTATCATGAATTAATTGTTTTTTTTTTTGATAACGATTCAAAAAATAGATTACCAAAATATTATTATGAAAAATATTATATTATTATCATTATATTATTATAAAATATTATTATAAATGTTATATTACCAAAAATAGATTACCCAAAATTCATTTTTAAAAATTTCCGGAAATTTATGAAAAATTTCGGTCATTTAGGGTAATTTTACAGGTAAATATGGTAACTTACCCAAAATTCATTCTGAAAAATTTCCATAAATTTCCGGAAATTCATCAAAAATTTCGGGCATTTATGACAACTTTAAAGGTAAATATGGTAACTTACCATGGATTACCCAAAATTCATTTTTAAAAATTTCCATAAATTCCCGGAAATTTATGGAAATTTCCGGTAATTTTACAGGTATATATGGTAACTTTCCATAAATAACCGCGAAATTCTATTATCTGCAACCAAAATTTCCTCACAGTTTTTACGGTGAGTGGGCTGATAATCATAAAATGCGAGCTCATAGATGCATAATTTTCATTATTCATCTCTGACGTCACTTTTCAGTCCCTAGGGAGTAAAAAGTACTTTTTACTCCCTAGGGAGTAAAAAGTAGAGCTTTAGCTCCGCTTCACAGGCGTCGAAAAGGGCTGAAATCATGCATGTGTCATAAAAAATGACTTTTTTGGTTCAAAATAACGTACAGCCCACAAATATCGACCGATTTGGACAAAAAAAAATTGGAAAAAAGCTGATAAGATTTCTCAGAGAGTTGACGGGCCTGTTTTTTAAATAAGGCTTTCAATTTTTTTATAAATAATAATATAATAATAATAATCGTTTTCGACGATTTTCCATAATTTTACGTTTTATTAAGTTGCGAGTATATTGAAAGAAATTTGAATAAAAAGAATATAAAGATGAAGAAATTTCTCCCTGAGATTATTATTGTTCATATCATAAACAAATGCACTTCTCAGGCATTTTTCGACAGAAAAATTCGTTTTTCTATGTTATTTTTTTAAATTAGGAACTTTATGATAGTTTTAGCAAAATTATTAATTTATTGATTAATTTCATGATTTTTTAAAACAAATTTAATAAATAAATGCATTATTCGGGCATTTGTCGGCACGAAAATTCTTTTTTTTCAATGTCAGTCTTTTTAATTGGGAACTTCATGATAATTTCAGCAAAATTCATAATTGGTTGATAAATTTCATATTATTTTAAAAACAAATTTAATAAAAAAAAACGGATGCCGAAATAAAGCATTTGTTTAAAAAAACATAAAATTGATCAACTAATTATGAATTTTTCTGAAATTATTATGAAGTTCCCAATTAAAAAGACTGACATGGAAAAAAACGAATTTTTCCGTCCACAGATGCCCAAATAATGCATTTTTTTTTTAAATTTGTTAATAAAAATCATAGAATTTATCAACTCATCATGAATGTTGCTGAATTTATTATGAAGATCCCAATTAAAAAGTCCGACATCGAAAAAAAAAAAGAAATTTTCCATCGATAAATAACCCAACAATGCATTTGTTTATTAAATTTGTTTAAACAAATCATAGAATTGATCAAAAAGTTATGAATTTTTTTGAAATTATCATGAAGCTCCCAATTAAAAAAGTTGACATCGAAAAAAACAAATTTTTCTGTCGACAAATGCCTGATTAATGCATTTGTTTATTAAATTTGTTTAAAAAATCATAAAATTCATCAACTCATTATGAATGTTGCTGAAACTATCATAAGTTCCTAATTAAAAGAATTGACATTGAAAATACGAATTTTGGTGTGGAAAAATGCCTGATTGATACATTTTTTTATTAAATTTGTTTCTTAAATTTGTTTATAATATAATCAATTATAATCTTGAGAGAAAAATGTTTTATTATAATATTGTTTACATTAAAATCTCCTGCAATATAAATTAAAAAATCGTAAAATTATGGAAAACCGTAGAAAACATTCTTTCACCAATTAATTTGAGCACCAGGAACCTCAAATAGAAAAAATGGCCATTTTTTTCGTCATATTTGTTTATTTATAAAAAAAATAAAAGCCTAATTTAAAAATCAGGTTCGACAACTCTCTTAGAAATCTTATCAGCTTTTTTTCAAATTTTTTTTGCCCAAATTGGTCGATATTTGTGGGCTGTACGTTATTTTGAACCAAAAAAAGTCATTTTTTCCCCACTGTGCACCGCACGGCCACCATTCATTGAAAATTAATTTCCTGTTTATACTTTCATTTGCAGAATTAGTTGGATCACCGGAGAGAGAGCAGAAACCTTCCTTTCTACTTAACGTTCATTATTACGAAGGTTATTCACTTCATATGTCGAATCTTTTTTCCAGTTCCTTATTCTTTCTATAATGAATTATTTACGCCTTTTTGATAATAGAAAAGGCTTGAAAACGATGACACTTTGTTTACTTTTCCGCGCGATCACAACACCCGTCGGCTACCGCACGGCTATCAATACCGTCGGCTACCGCACGGCTGTCAATGCCGTCGGCCACCGCACGACCATCACACTACCATCGGTCACTGTGCGACCATTACACGACCGTTACCCACCAAGCGACCGCCGCCCCCATAGGCCACCGCACGGCCATTACACTACCGTTATCACCGCACGACCACCAGCACACTGTGCGCTCCAAAGACCGAATAATATCTGACTCTAAAATACCATCTTTATACAATTTTTATTTTTATTTATAATGATGACAAATATAAAAAAATTTTAAATACAAATTTTCGTTCACAGAGACTTCTTGGAATTTGTTCACAATAATAGGGACCGGTTCGGAACTCAGGTAGATGGATTCATCAAACGATAACAACATGAATGGAAAATAAGGTTATAAACTAAAAAATAGGAATATTCAGAAAACTTCGAATAATACTGAGAAACAAAGATAATTAGAAAACTATGATTCCTTGAAGGTCGAGTATTGCCTTTGGTTGAATGTTGAACTTTTTTCTTGAAAATTTATTTTTTTAAGATTCATAATTTTAGTTGAAAATTCATATTTTTGGTTGAAAAGATAACTATTTTGCTAAAAATTCGTTCTTTTTTTTTTGGTTTGCAAGGAGTTTTTCAACTTAATATGTAACTATTCCTTTTTTTGTTAAAAATTGATTGTTTCTATTTTTAAATTTAAATACTTGGACAAAAGTTAAACAACTTTGTTAAAAATTTATTTATTTTTTGTTAAAGATTCATCTCTTCGGTTAAATATTCAACTATTTTGTTGAAAATTCATTGTTTTAGTTCGGAATTAATTTTTTCAACTGAAAATGTAAAATTTTCTTTTTTGGTTAAAAATTGATCTTTTTTTTTACAAAACTAATCTTCTTGGGTAAGCTTTCCTTTTTTTGGGATTAAAAATGCAACTGTTTGATCGAAAATTAACTTTTTATTTGAAAATTCAACTTCTGGGCTGAAAGTTGAACTACTTTGTTAAAAATTCATTTTCTTTTTGGTTGAAGATTCATCGTTTTAGTTGAAAATTATCCTCTTTGGTTGAAAATAAACTATTTTGTTGAAAATTCGTCTTCTTGGTAGAAAATTAATATTTGCGGATTAAAAATTCAACGGTTGTGTAGAAAAATTGTCTTTCTGATTGAAAATTCATCTTTTTGGATAAAAATTCAATTATTTGGTTAAAAATGAATTTTTTGGTCGAAGGTTTATCTGTTTGGTTCACAGTTTAACTATTTTATGGAGAAATAATTTTTTTTTTTGGTTAAAAATTAATTTTTTAAACTGAAAATGTAAATTGTTCATTTTTTGTTGAAAATTGATCTATTTTAGTTGAAAATTCGTCTTTTTGTAGAAAATAATTCTTCTTGGTTAAAATTTCCTTTCTTTTAGGTTGAAAATGCAACTGTTGATCGAAAATTAACTTTTTATTCGAAAATTCAACTTCGGTGCTGAAAGTTGAACTGCTTTGTTAAAAGTCAGTTTTTTTTGGTTGAAGACTCATAATTTTAGTTGAAAATTCATCTCTTTGGTTAAAAATTTAACTATTTTGTTGAAAACTCGTCTTCTTGGTAGAAAATCAATATTATCGGATACAAAACTCAAAGGTTTTGGAGAAAAATCGTCTTTTTGGTTGAAAATTCATCTTTTTGGATAAAAATTCAACTATTTGCTTGAAAATTCATTTTTTGTTGTTGAAGGTTTATCTGTTTGCTTTAAAATTTAGTTATTTTATGGAAAATTCATTTTTTTGGTTACAAATTCATTTTTTTGGTTAAAAATTAATTTTTTAAACTAAAAATGTAAATTTTTCATTTTTGGTTGAAAATTGATCTTTTTTAGTTGGAAATTCGTCTTTTTGTAGAAAATAATTCTTCTTGGTTAAACTTTCCTTTTTTTAGTCAAAAGTGCAACTGTTTGATCGAAAACTGACATTTTAGCAAAAATTCAACTTCTGGGCTGAAAAACTTCTTTGTTAAAAATTAATTTTTTTTTGGTTGAAGATTCATCATTTTAGTTGAAAAATCATCTCTTTAGTTGAAAATCAAACTATTTTGTTGAAAACTCGTCTTCTTGGTAGAAAATTAATATTATCGGATAAAAAATTCAAAGGTTTTGGAGAAAAATCGTCTGTTTGGTTGAAAATTCATCTTTTTGTATAAAAATTCAACTATTTGGTTGAAAATTAATTTTTTTGGTTCAAGGTTTATCTGTTTGGTTTAAAATTTAACTATTTTATGGGGAAATAATTTTTTTTTTGTTAAAAATTAATTTTTTAAACTGAAAATGTAACTTTTCCATTTTTGGTTGAAAATTGATCTTTTTTAGTTGAAAATTCGTCTTTTTGTAGAAAATACTTCTTCGTTAAACTTTCCTTTTTGTTGGTTAAAAATGCAACTGTTTGATCGAAAACTAACATTTTAGCGAAAATTCAACTTCTGGGCTGAAAGTTGAACTACTCTGTCAAAAATTCATTTTTGTTTTGGTTGAAGATTCATCATTTTAGTTTAAAATTAACCTCTTTGGTTGAAAATGAAACTATTATGTTGAAAACTCGTCTTTCTGGTAGAAAATTAATATTTGCGGATTAAAATTTCAACGGTTGTCTAGAAAAATTGTCTTTCTGATTGAAAATTCATCTTTCTGATTGAAAATTCATCTTTTTGGATAAAAATTCAACTATTTGGTTAAAACTTAATTTTTTCGGTTGAAGGGTTATCTCTTTGGTTGAAAAGTCAACTGTTTTGTGGAAAATTAATTTTTTTGGGTTCAAAATTATTTTTTTCGACTGAAAATGTAATTTTGCCATTTTTGGTTGTAAATTATTTTTTTTTTTAGTTGAAAATTCGTATTTTTTTGTAGAAAACTAATCTTCTTGGTTAAATTTTTCTTTTTTTTGATAAAAATGCAACTGTTTCATCGAAAATTATCTTCTTATTCGAAAATTAACTTCTTATTCGAAAATTCAACTTCTGGGCTGAAAGTTGAACTACTTTGTTAAAAATTAATTTTTGTTTAGGTTGAAGATTCATCATTTTAGTTGAAAATTAACCTCTTTGGTTGAAAATAAACTATTTTGTTGAAAACTCGTCTTCTTGATAGAAAATTAATATTTGCGGATTAAAATTTCAACGGTTGTGTAGAAAAATTGTCTTTCTGATTGAAAATTCATCTTTTTGGATCAAAATTCAACTATTTCGTTAAAAATTCATTTTTTGGTTGAAGGGTTATCTCTTTGGTTAAAAAGTTAACTGTTTTGTTAAAAATTCATTTATGTAACTTTTCCATTTTTGGTAAAAAAATTGATCTTTTTTAGTTGAAAATTCGTCTTTTTTTGTAGAAAATTAATCTTCTTGGTTAAACTTTCCTTTCTTTACATTCTCATTCTAATGAGAAGGTATTGGTTTTATGTAAAATTTGACATAGTCGGTTTTCATCAAATCTCCACGTTTTGAGACCCCCTGAGTTAGAAAAAACGATTTTTAACAAGGTGTCTGTCTGTAGTCTGTCTGTCTGTCTGTCTGTAGTCTGTCTGTTTGTCTGTCTGTAGTCTGTCTGTCTGTCTGTAGCCACGATCACTTTCGAAAAAATGATCAGATTTGATTGAGCTTTGGCACACTTTTTTATGGCCGAAAAAGAGAGAACGAGTTCGTTAACCAGCTATTTTGGATGAAAATTCAAAAAGTGAGCACATTTTGAAAATTTTTGAGACCACTTTTTTTGAAGATTTGAAAATTCTATGTACAGTTATTAGTAGTACGCAAAATGACGAACAAAATATTCTTATGAGTTTTCGTGATAAAAAAAAAATTACTGGAGTTATAGCATTTTCAAAAATCTAAAAAAACAAACGAAAATGAACATTTTAAGCCGAAAAACGCACGATATGAAAAAAAGTCAAAAAAAGAAAAACGTTGATTCCTGAACACCATATAATATTTTCATAACAACTTTTTGAATTTTTGGAAAAATAAAAAATTCAAATTTTGATCGCACAAAAAATTAATGACAAATAAAAAATTACATTTTGCTGTCAAACTATGCAAGATACGAGAAAAGATCATCTCACCAAAATTGTGCACCTAAAAAAGATCTACAAATTTCTTATAATTCACTTTTTGATATGACGCGCAGTTTTTGTTTTATTCGTAAAAAACAGCATTGAAAATAGAAAAATCAAATTTTCAGACTAATATTACCAGCTACGAAAAAATGACCGAAACAAAATTTGTTCATCCAAGGAAGAGGTACAAATTTATTGTGACTCATGTTTCGATAGGATGCGTGCTTTTTGTTTTATTCGTGAAAATAACATTGACAGTAAAAAAAATCAAATTTTTGAAAAAACAATGCAAGGTACGAAAACATATAAATGAACAAAAATTGTGCATTCAAAAAAGACTTACAAACCCGTAATCAATTTTTGTGGTAAGAATATATTCAAAATGAAAAAATTAACTTTTTTGATAAACGGCACAAGCTAAAATAAAATGTTAACTAATAAAATATGTCGCCTGAATTATATCATTACTTTTCATTTGAAATCAAATACGAATTTAGTAATTTGTATATGAAGAACATATAACACGAAGCACAAAGTGCGCGCTCAGTGTATTTACCAAATCGCACGCCGTAAGTGCGCTCAAACTTTTTTGTTTCTATCATACGGTTCAAATGATTTTCAAATCAAATATCGAGCGCGAAGCGCGAGTGTCTGGATGAGAATGTGTTCCTTAAGGTCGATAGAACCTTGAGTAAATAAAGTTCCTTTTCAGTCTAAAATAAAAACAAATTTAACAATCACTTAATATGTAGAGGTTTTGATAATTTTATAATATTTGCAAACAAACTTTTTCTTTTCATCGAAGTCGAACACGAAGTTCAAAAATCTAGAGGAGGCGAGCGTAAAGCGCGATGTAAATACGCCCGAGCGCGTAGCGCGAGGTGAATACATAATCGAGCGCGAAGCGCGATATCTAACAGTCGCGCGCCCTAGGCGCGCTCAAACTTGCGAGCCGCGCGCAAAGCGCGCGATGAGAATGTAGATTTAACTGAAAATGTAACTTTTCCATTTTTGGTTGAAAATTTATCTTTTTTATTTGAAAATTCGTCTTTTTTTGTAGAAAATTAATCTTCTAGGTGAAACTTTCCTTTTTTTGGTTGCAAATGCAACTGTTTAATCAAAAATTAACTTTTTATCCGAAAACTAGACTTCTGGGCTGAAAGTTGAACTACTTTGTTAAAAATTAATTTTCTTTTTGGTTGAAGATTCATAATTTTAGTTGAAAATTCATCTCTCTGGTTGAAAATGAAACTATTGTGTTGAAAACTCGTCTTTCTGGTAGAAAATTAATATTTTCGGATTAAAAATTCGAAGGTTGTGTAGAAAAATCGTCTTTTTGATGGAAAATTCATCTTTTTGGTTGAAAATTTAACTATTTTGTTGAAAATTCATTTTTTTTTGTTCAAAATTTAAAAGGCATTCAGTTTGAAAGATTAAATTTAGAACATTTTTAAATTTTAAATAAATCAATTTTGAATGCCTATTTCTTGCATGGTTTTATTTTAGGACATTTTCGTTCTGAATCTGAATCGTTTTAAATGTGAAATTGGTCAATTTTTAAATTGTAATATGATGTGAACAAATTACTGAATAAAAAAAATTAAAATCAATTTTTTTGCTAGAGCTGCTTTAAGTTATTGTTAAATTGACCGTTTGTCTAAAAATGTATACAAAATTAATAATAATCATTAACAGATAATTTTGTTGTAAAAATATTGAAATTGGCTGTTTCTTCAGATTCAGTTTTTCTGGAATATTACCTGAATTTCTACAGATATTGTAAAAATGATATAGATATAATTATAATTGTAAAACCATTAAAACTATTATTTTTAAAAACAATTCTAATAAAGAAATGTAAAAATGTTTTATTTTCGCGTAGAAAAAAAACATCTTTTTTTTGCACAAAAAAAGCTTAATAGATCATTCAGAGTGTTAATCACCAAAGTTAATGAAAAATTATGAACTCTTATTTTATAAACAATTTTCTTAAACAAAAGAAGAATTGTGAATTTTTTATCATAGGCATTAGGTTTTTTTTTACTACTCTTTTTTACTTCTTCCTTTATACAGTTATATCTACAATTTATAATTGCTACCTGCATTCACAGAATTACTCTTTTAAAAATTATCAACTGCACACATTTTTAATTATTATTGGAACTAATCTCAGAACAAAAGAATTATAAACGAATAAAAAAGTAATAACATTACTGCAAATATTGAAGATTTCAGATGTATCAAAAGAGAATCTAGAAGATTTTTTTTAATCTTACAGGATTTTTCAGAATATTAGAAAAAATTCGAGCCTTTTTAAAAGATATTTAGGACTTTTAGAAGTTTGGAAGAAATAAAAAATATTTGATAAATTTTCGGAAATGCTCCCAAGTTTTAAAATATTTTAAATCTCTTCATCTATAAATCTATTAATTTAAATCTACCTCTTGAATTCCTAAAAATATTTTTAGCTGACTCGAATTCTTTTAATTTCTTTTAAAGATTTAAAAGTTTTTGTATGAAATCTTTAAGAAAAATCTTTATTTTTTAAAATCTTTTAGATTTTAAAATTCTTTTTCAATCTCTTCAAATCTTCTACATATTTATTGAATTTGTTCGATTTTATTTTTTATTTTTTAATCTTAACAAATTGAAACATTTTGCTTTAAAATCTTCCATTCTTTTTCGAACTTTAAGATATCTTTTGAAGTGTTTAAAAATCTTCCTAAATTTTCTCTTAAAGTTAATTTTTCAAAATAAAAAAGCATAACATTTTTTTCCATAATCTTAAGAAAATTCTTTTTTTTAAATCTTTTAAAAATTTTCAAATCTTCTAATCTTTTAAAATCATTCAAATTTTTCGTAAACTTTTTTTTTTTAATTCTAAAAAATTAAAAAAATTGTCTTAAAATCTTTCAGAATTTTGTTTGGCATTTTTAGAAATCTTTTGAAGTTTTCCTCGGAACCTAAAGAATTTTTTTCATTTTCTTGCAACATTACAACATTCCTAGAATATCTTATAAGTATTTATTATTTTTGAATCATTTTAAAACTTCTAAATATCTCTTAAACTTTTTCAAATTTGTTCTAAAAAGATGTATTATGGCCAAATTTTTTCAAAATTTTAGGAAATAATTTAAATATCTTGTAATCTTTTTCATTTTTCTCTTAGAATTCACTAATCTTTAAAAAAATGTAATCTCAAAATCATTCAAAATTATTAAAAATCTTCTAGATTTTTTATCGAATTCTTCAAAATAAGTTTTCCCCATCATTTAATTTTTCTTATCTCTTTGAAAATGTAAAAAAGTTTAGAAATTATAGTGTGGTAGCAAAATGTTAGGAACAGAATTATTTCCCAATATTAAACAATCACTTTCAATTTAAATGTTCTCTTCTATCAATAATGTTTAGAAACATTTAGAAATAAATTTTAGGTTGAAGTAAAATTATTTATTTGGAAATTTCGATATACAAATTTGTTTAAATAAAAAAAAATGAAATGAGAGCATTTCTTGCGATGAAAGATTGTTCTCAGCGTAAGACTGTGTTGTGGAGAGAAGTCATATAATTAGAACTTGAATATTTCAAAATTCAGTTTAGATTGATTGGATTACTTTGCTGTATTGAGCGATCAGTAATATGAGCTAATAGCATGTCATTATAACGATAGTGCTCGAAAGACTATCAATGTATTAATTATTATACTTGATCAGATATCGGTTCTGATTCCATATTTTTATTGATTATAATAAAAATATTTTATAAACATAATTTACAGTTCCGCCAGGAAGAATTTTGTGCGTTGTTTTCGGAAAAATTGAAAAAACAACTAATTGTTATTAACTTTTCATAAATTGAATTTTAGTCATTTTTTTAGAAAATAATCAAGGAATAATTTCCAATTCATAAATTTTAAATCTGACGCCTAAATCTCTTTGTATTATTCAAGTATTTTTACCTAATTAATGACATTTTAAACAATTATTATTTGCTAAGAAATTTGAATTTTTCCTGTAAATGTTTGAAGTTTTTTGAAATTTTGGAAACTTTATATTTATTTTCATATGAATTATGAAATTTTGGTAATTACGGAAATTTTTAGAATTTTGGAAATTTATGTTTCAATAAATTTTCACAAATAATGGAAGTTTTTTGAAATTTTAATATGAATTTATGAGATTTTGGGTTTTTATGGAAATTAATTTTGTTTTGCAAATTTTGTGGTAAATTCAAAAATTACCTATTTGAAAATTTACGGAAATTTAGTGTATGCAAATTTTTTTGGTAATTTATCGCAAATTATGGTGATTTATCGCAAATTATGGTAATTTATCGTTAATTTATGCTGAATTTATAAGTAAAAAAAACTTCTGAAATTTTGAATTATTTTTTCATTTTAAACTTTATTTTTCTTTAAATATGAATTTACGAAAGTTTGGTCAGGTATAGAAATTTAAAAATGTTTGAAATTGATGTTAAATTTACAAATTACCAAAATTCTTTTAAAATTTAAAAATTTATGGAAATTCAGATTATCCAATATTTTTTATTAAGTTATGTTCAATTATGGTAAATTACGGTAATTTATCGGTAATTTATAACAAGTTTATAAATTACCAAAAAAATTTCGAATTTTTTTGGAAATTTTTGAAACTTTTTTGAATTTTTGAAATTTTGAAAATTCACGGAAACTCAGAGTATCAAAAAATAATTGGGAATTTATGATAAATTGTGGTAGTTTATAGGTAATTTATGGTGAATTTATGAATTAACAAAATTGTTTGAAAAATTTTCAAACTTTATTTTTATTTTAATACGGATTTAGGATATTTTGGCTAATTGTGGACATTTTGGGTAGTTACGCAAATTACATTTTTTTTTGAAAATTCAAGGAAATTTATAATATTTAAAAATCATTGGTAATTTATGGTAAATTTTGGTAACTTATCGGTAATTTATGATAAATTGATAAAATACCAACAATTTTCCAAAATATTGAAATATGTTGGTAATTTTTAAAATTTCTAAAACTTTAATTTTTTAATTCAAGAAACTTTGGTTAATTACAGCAATTTTTGAAAATGTAAGGATATTTAGAGTTTTAAAAATTTTTTGTAAATGTTTTGGTAAATCATGTAAATTTGGGTAATTTATCGGTAATTTGTGGTGAATTAATGAATTTCCAGAAAATTTTCAAAATTTAGAAATATTTTGGTAATTTTTGTAATTTATGGAACTCTTTTTTTAATATGAATTCAGAAAACTTCGGATACTTACAGAAATTAAAAAAATCTTGGAAATTCATGGTAAATTTATAAATTATCAATTATTTTTGAAATTTACGGAAATTCAGAGTATCAAATTTTTTTTGTTAATGAATGGTAAATTATGGTAATTTATGGTAAATTCATAAACTAGCAACAATTTCTTAATGTGAAAAAAATGTTTGAAATTTCGGAAACTTTTTTTCTTTTAATATGAATTGAGGAAATTATGGTTAGTTATAAATTTTAGAAATTTATGGTAAAATAAATTAACAAAATTTTTTTAACAAAATTCAGGAAACTTTTTTTTTATGTGATTTCAGGAAATTTGGATAATTACGGAAATTTGTAGAATTTTAGAAATTTTATTTTTATGTTATTATAAATTTAGGAAATTTGGAATAATAACGAAAATTTTAGAAATTCATGGTATAACAAATTAATACAAATTATTAAAAACTTGAGAAATGTTTGAAGTTTTTTGAAATTTTGGAAACTTCATATTTATTTTTATATAAATTTGGGAAATTTTGGTAATTACGGAAATTTTTAGAATTTTGGAAATTTATGTTTTAATAAATTTTCACAAATTTTGGAAGATTTTTGAAATTTTAATACGAATTTAGGAGATTTTGGGTTTTTATGGAAATTAATTTTGTTTTGTAAATTTTTGGTAAATTCAAAAATTACCAATTTGAAAATTTACGGAAATATAGTGTATGAGAATTTTTTTTGGTAATATATCGCAAATTATGGTGATTTATCGGAAATTATGGTAATTTATCGTTAATTTATGCTGAATTTATAAATAACAAAAAACTTTTGAAATTTTTAATTATTTTGAAAATTTTTTTATTTTTAAAATTTATTTTTCTTTAAATATGAATTTACGAAATTTTTGTCAGGTATAGAAATTTAAAAAATTTTGAAATTGATGTTAAATTTACAAGTTACCAACATTCTTTTAAAATTTACGGAAATTCGGAATATCCAATATTTTTTATTAAGTCATGTTCAATTATGGTAAATTACGGTAATTTATCGATAATTTATAGCAAATTTATAAATGACCAAAAAATTTTGAATTTTTTTTGAATTTTTGAAAATTTACGGAAACTCAAAGTATCAAAAAATAATTGGGAATTTATGATAAATTGTGGTAATTTATCGGTAATTTATGGTGAATTTATGAATTAACAAAATTGTTTGAAAAATTTTCAAACTATATTTTTATTTTAATACGGATTTAGGATATTTTGGCTAATTGTGGACATTTTGGGTGGTTACGCAAATTAAAAATTTTTTGAAAATGTAAGGAAATTTAGAATATTGAAAAATCATTGGTAATTTATGTTAAATTTTGGCAACTTATCGGTAATTGATGATAAATTGATGAAACACCATAAATTTCCCAAAATATTGAAATATTTTGGTAATTTTTGAAATTTCTAAAACTTTAATTTTTTAATTCAGGAAACTTTGGTTAATTACAGAAATTTTGAAAATTTAACGATATTTAGAGTTTTCAAACATTTTTGTAAATGTTTTGGTAAATCATGGTAAATTTTGATAATTTATCGGTAATTTGTGGTGAATTGATGAATTTTCAAAATTCATAAATATTTTGGTAATTTTTTTAATTTATGAAACTCTTTTTTTTCAATACGAATTCAGAAAACTTTGGCTACTTACAGAAATTAAAAAAATCTTGGAAATTCATGGTAAATTTATAAGTTATCAAATATTTGTGAAATTTACGGAAATTCAGAGTATCAAATTTTTTTTCTTAATTTATGGTAAATTTTGGTAATTTATGGTAAATTTATAAATTAGCAAGAATTTCTTAATCTGAAAAAATGTTTTAAATTTTGGAAACTTTTTTTTGTTTTAATAGGAATTGAAGAAATTATGGTTAGTTACGGAAATTTTAGAAATGTATGGTAAAATAAATTAACGAAATTTGTTGACAACTTGAAAAATGTTTGAAATTCAGGAAACGTTATTTTTATGTGAATTCAGGAAATTTGGATAATTACGGAAATTTTTAGAATTTTAGAAATTTTATTTTTATGTTATTATAAATTTAAGAAATCTGGAATGATAACGAAAATTTTAGAAATTCATGGTATAACAAATTAACAAAAATTAATAAAAACTTAAGAAATTTATGCAGAATTTATAAATAACCAAAAATTTTTGAAAATTTTCAATTATTTTGAAATTTTTTTCATTTTTATACTTTATTTTTATTTAAATATGAATTTACGAAATTTTTGTCAGGTATAGAAATTTAAAAAAATGTTAAAATTAATGTTTTTACAGATTAACAACATTTTTTTTTAAATTTGAACATTTAAGGAAATTCAGAGTATCCAATATTTTTTATTAAGTTATGTTTAATCATGGTAATCTACGGTAAATTAATAAATTGGCAACAATTTCCTAATTTAAAAAAAAATTAAATTTTGGAAACTTTTTTATCTTTTAATATGAATTTAGAAAATTATGGTTAACTAAGGAAATCTTAGAAATTTATGGTAAAATAAATTAAAAATATTTTTTGAAAACTTGAAAAATGTTCGAAATTTTGGAAACTTTATTTTTATGTGAATTCAGGAAATTTTTGTAATTACGAAAATTTTATTTTTATGTTAATATGAATTTAGGAAATTTGGAATAATAACGGAAATTGTAGAAATTCATGGTATAACAAATTAACTAAAATTTTTGAAAATTAAGAAATTTTTGAAATTTTGGAAACTTTATTTTTATTGTTATATAAATTTAGCAAATTTTGGTAATCACGGACATTTTTTGAATTTTGGAGATTTATGTTTTAATCAATTATCGCAAATTTTGGACATTTAAAAAAAAAGTAATATGAATTTAGGAAATTTTGAGTTTCTACGGAAATTATTGTTATTATTATTGCCAACAGCCATACCACGCTGAAAAAACCAGTTCTCGTCAGATCACTGAAGTTAAGCAGCGTTGGGCGCGGTTAGCACTTGGATGGGTGACCATTCGAGAAAACTGAGTGCTGTTGGCACATCGTGGGTGTGGTGAGCCCACACTTGTAGTTATTTACTACAAGTTATCAACATAGAAACACTACCCGAATCGGGTAGTGTCACGCCTACCCCGAAAGGGAAATGGCTTAATGGTATATTGTAAATTTATGGTAATTTTAAAAATTACCATTTTGAAAATTTACGAAAATAGAGTGTACCAAAATTTGTTGGTAATTTATCGGAAAACACGGTAATTTATTAGTAATTTATGGTGAATTTATAAATAACAAAAAACTTTTGATGATTTTATCATTTTAAAACTTTATTTTAATTTTTTGAAATTTTGAAACTTTTTGAAATTTTTGAAATTTTTGAAATTTTTGAAATTGACGGAGTTGGTGCAATCTGTCAAATAATCCTTCAACGTGATCAACTGATTGCTTGACGATCACTTTTTGTAAGCCCAAAATATGAAGTTATAGGTGTATAATATCCCACATTCACCCCTGACGTCACACTTTTGCATTTGTTATAAAAAACTTGATTTTATCTACAATTATGAGATAACCCTGTTCTTTTCTGTTTTTTTTTATAGTGTCCGAATACAAAAATTGTGATCTGATAAAGATGCAATTCACGTATATAATTAACGGTAAAGAACGGTCTGACCCAGTAAAACCAGCAAATAATAAATTGATCAAATACCATTGAAACCTGCCTTGTACTAGTTCATGGACCAGATCGTGGTCAGCTGTTACTGATCAGAGATAGCAGGTCGGGTTGGGTAAAAAAGTGCGTCTTTGATCCGTTGTCCCCGGCACGTGTGAAGTCAATTGCCATTGTCAGACTAGCAACGTGACCGGAACGAAATGAAAACCTCGATCCCGGTAAAGTACGTCAATTAGAATTCCGTGATAGGTGATGTTGAACCTGATTAAAAAACTCAAGGTTGCACTGAAAAAGTAGGATTTCATTTTTGTGCGACTTTTTACAAAAATCTTTTTCTCATAACAACTAAAAATTCTACAAATGGACGTTTGAACCTGACCTTTGACCTCTGACGACCTTTAACCTCTGACCTATGGCTAATGACCTCTCATATTTGAAGTTTGACTTCTCACCTTTGACCTATAACCCCTAATCGTTGATACATGATGTCTGATTTCAGCATTCATCTTTGACCCCTGATATTTGACATATGATCTTTGAACTGTCACATTTGTCTTCTGACGTATGACCTCTCAACTTTGACCTGTGATCTCTCAGCTTTCTCCTCCGACCTTTGACATTTCACCTTTTATCGTTTACGTTTGACACTGACCTGTGACTTCTGTCCTATGGCTAATGACCTCTCATCATTGAAGTTTGACTTCTCACCTCTGAACTATAACCCCTAACCTGTGAAAGACGATGTCTGATTTCAGCATTTATTTTTCACCCCTGATATTTGACATCTTTGAACTATCACGTTTGACTCTTGACGTATGACCTCTCACCTTTGACCTTTGACCTCTCAGCTCTCACACCTGACCTTTCACATCTCACCTTTTCCATATCGAATGTCAGCAGTAACTTGATTTTAATTTGGGTCATTGTTCAATAGATTTGTTATAAACAACGAAAAAATAAACAAAACTAAATAAAATATTGTTTGAAGCATTTAATACCATAATATCTGAACTCTCTTTTTTTCTTTTTCCTTCCTTTTATCTGCGTAGGTAAGTTTAAACCATAACCAATGTCAATTGCTAGGTTCCACCTTATTATAGTAATTAAAAGTAATACGTTTTCCAACGATTGTTATTCTTATAAGGCTTCAGACTGAAATCGTTTTTTTTTTATTCGTTACATTGTCATATTTTTTTAATTGCTATAATTGTCACATTGACACTAAATTACCTGTGATTACATATACCCATAATATAGCATTTATCTAGTTTTCAATTTTTTCTCCGAGAGTTAAACGATAATTATTTAACCAGAAGTAAAATTCTCATTTTATCTTTCATCAACAATTATTTTCTTATTTCATCTTTGATCAATTTATAAAAAAGTTGTAGATTCTAGATGATAGATGCAGATTTTACTCTGAACATGAAGCTTAATATACAATTTTATAATATTGTTTTATAATTTTATTTTCTAATCTCAGTGATCCCATTGATATTTGTTTACCAAATGAAATGTAAATGTTTAATTCATTCGATAAACAAATTTAACAAAATATGCGATACCCTGGCATACACTATTTATCCGATTTGGACATTTTTTATAAATGACTTATTTTCACATTTCAAAAAGATTTGTATTTGAATTTTTTATAACAAAATTATTAAATTTTTTATCAAACAGAATTGATTTTTTTTTAACTTTTCGGAAGTACTATTTTTTCTAAGATTTTCAGATTGATCAAACAAGGTCTTATAATCGTGCTAAAACTATCTAGAAATAATTTCCAGGGGGTGAGAATAATTGATGAAAAATGCTTTATTCCGTTATAAACAAATTTACATATCAAAGTTGTTTTTCAGGATTGGCTCATTGAAATTCAGAGTTTTGGTATAAAATCTGAAAGAAATTAGTATTTTATTATGATTAATTGAAAACAGATGCTTTTTTTAACTTCTTAAACAATTTTTATAAACAAATGCACAGTTTGGATATTTTTCAATGAATAGACTGCATTTTGTTTACTGATTCAAGAGATAATATCTTTCCAATGACTCTTTGGCATGTTCGTCTAAAATATTACAAGAATTATTAATTATTTGAACAATTTTTATAAAAAATGCAGAGTTTGGCCATTTTTCAACGAATAGGCTCAATTTTATTACAGACTCGACTAAGAATGCCTTTCCGTTGGCTCTTTTCTATGATACTTTTGTTGTTTATGAAAATTGTTGAAATAATTCAAAATTTTAATTTAATTCAATTTGAAAAGTATCATAGCGAAGAGTCATCAAAAATACATTCTTAGCTGATTCCGTAAAAAAATGAGCCTTTTTGTTGAAAATAGCCAAACTCTGAATTTGTTTATAAAAAGTGTTTAAATAATTTATAATTTTGATAATTTTTTAATGTATCATAGCGAAGAATCTTCGGAAACACATTCTTAGTTAATTCCGTAAATAAAAATAGAGCTTGTTTGATGAAAAATAGCCAAACCCTACATTTGTTTATGAAAATTGTTTAAATAATGAATAATTCTTGTAAATTTGTAAATTATCAAATTGCAAAGAGTTATCGGAAATACATTCATAGTTGATTACCTCAAAATTGAGCATATTCGTTGAAAAATATCCAAACTGTGAATTTGTTCATAAAAATTGTGTCAACAATTGCTATACAGAATCTATTTTAAATTGATTGTATTAAAACATTATTTTCTCTCAAATTTTATAGCAAAACTCTGGATTCGAATGGGCTAACATTGCCAAACCCGAAAAATAACTTTTGTTCATTAATTTGTTTATAACGTAATAAATAATTTCTTTTAATTGTTTTCACCCACTGAGAATTATTTCCAGATATTATTTGCATGGATGAAAGACCTTGTTTGATAAATCTGGAAATATTCAAAAAAATTGTACTTCTGAAAAGTAAAAAATAATGTCTATTTTGTTGTTAAATGATTAAACACATTTTTTAATAAAAAATCCATCTTTTTTGGGAGAAAATTAATATTTTCAATGGAAAATTTAACTGCAGGTTTGAATGTTGAATTACTTTGTATCAGATTCATTTTAATAGTTGATGGTTCATCTCTTTGGTTGAAAATTTAACTATTTTTATGGAAATTAGTTTTTTTGCTGAAAATTAGACTATTTTGTCAGAAAATTAAAGTATTTGGCTAGAAATTAAACTATTAATTCAAAAATTTATTAATTTGGTTGAAAATTCGTTTTTTTTTATTGTTGAAAACGTAAATATTTTGTTAGAAAAAATTCAACTATTTGGTTGAAAATTCATATTTTTGGATTGAAATTGAAAATTCAATTGTTTTGTAGAAAAGTCGTCTTTTTGACTTCAAAATTCAACCATATGGTTGACAATTTGACTATTTAGTTAAAAATTATCTTTTTGTTGAAATCCCAATGGTTTTGTAGAAAATTCAATAATTTTATTGAAAGGTCATCATTTTTGGTTGGAAATTAATATTTTTTGGTTAAAAGTTTAATTATTTTGTAGGAAAATTCGTTTTTTGGATTGGAAACTGAAGACTTAACTGTTCCATTTTTGGTTGAAAATTTGTCTGTTTTTTAGTTGAAAGTTCAACCATTTGATTGAAAACTTATATATTTTATAAAAAATTATTTTTTTTTTTAGAAAATTCATCTTTTTGGTAAAAAATGCATTTCTTTGTGGACGATTCATCCCTTTGGTTGAAAATTAATTAACTGAAAATTTGACTATAACATTTTTTGTTCAAATTTCTTTTTTAGTTGAAAATTCAACCATTTGTTAAAAAAAATATACTATTTTTTTAAAATTCGTTTTTCTTTTTCTTGAAAATTCATTTATTTTAGTTGAAAATTCAGCAATATGTTTGAAAATTTCTTTATTTTGTTGCAAATTCATCTTTTTTGACAGAAAATCATTCTTCTTGTTTCAAAATTCATATATTATGGGTGGAAATTCATTTCGTTGGTTGAACATTTAACTATTTTCTTAAAAATTCGCTTTTTTTGTTGAAAATCATGTGTTTTAACCGAAAATTTGAGTATTCCACTTTTGTTCATAAATTTATTTATTGTTAGTTAAAAATTCGTCTTCTTGGTAGAAATTTTAACTTTTTGGTTGACATTTTTTTTCTTTGACTGAAAAATCTTTTTTGTTGAATTCAATTGTTTTTTATTTAAAATTTAAATTATTTTTGTTTAAAAATTTAACTATTTGATTCAAAGTTAAAATGCTTTGATAGAAATTAATTTTATTGGCGGAAAATTGTTCTATTTGCTCAAAAATTGAACTATTTTGTTGGAAATTCGTGTTTTTTTGTGAAAATTAATTTTTTTATCTGAAAATTTAACTGTTCCATTTTTAATTGAAAATTATTCGTTTTATAATTTAAAGTTCAGCTATTTGGTTGAAAATTACGTGGTTTCTTGAAAATTCGTCTTTTTGGGTTGAAAATTCTATTATTTTCATAAAAATTCAACTATTTGGTTGGAAATGTATATTTTCGGGTTGATATTAAAAATTCATTTGTTTTGTAGAAAATATGTCTTTTCAGCTTGAAAAAATGACGTTTTTGTTGAAAATAACACAATTTTATAGAAAATTCAAAAACTTTGTTAAAAAGTCAGTCTTTTTGGGTGGTAAATTTACATTTCTTGATTAAAAGTTGAACTATTTTGTAGAAAATTCGTCTTTTGGCTTGGAAATTTAACAGTTTGGTAGAAAATTTAAATATCTCATTGAAAATTTACTATTTGGTTGAAAATAAATTTTCTAATTAAATATTTATATTTTCGGGTTGGAAATTCAACTGCTTCCTAGAGAATTTGTCTTTTTGGTTTGAAAATGCAACAATTTAGTTGAAACTTTTATTCTTGGTTAAAAATGCAGTTGAGAATTTAACTATTTCGTTGAAAATTTGTCTTTTCTGTTTGAATTGAACTGTTTTTTATTTTAAATTAAATTTTTGTGTTTGAATTATCAACAATTACTATACTATTATCTTCGAAAATCTCCCGGTTCCCTGCACGAAGAAATTCCCGGGGTTGTAGTTTTTTCTTGTACTTCAAAGATGGATTCAACAAAAAAGAAGTTAAAATTAATTTAACTTTTACGGTAGCTAATTAGATTTTTTAAACAAAAAAAAGTTGACAAGGTCCACCAATAAATTTAACCAGCATAATCTAAAAACTACAGTCGAGAATGTTTGTTTATTGTTAGTCCTGGTTCAAGATCGTCTGAGAGATATTGCCATCTCATCAATCCATCATTCCGGAAATAGAATCTGCCTCTACTTGTACGTAAAAAACAAGTAATTACTAATTACCTATTGAAGAACCCACATTTATCTACTAATTACGGTAATTTATCATTCTTCAGAAAACTAAAATTTCATTAATTATTATTCAGTTATTGACCATCGTTTTGATTAGATGCACTGCATTGAAAGGATTTCCTGCTTTATATAATAAGAAACTCATATTTTTATATCCAGTACATTCGTAGTTGTAGTCGTGTACGAGTAAAAAGCATTCCAACTCTTTCGGAAGTTTCTTCAGTTGGTACAATTTTTTTAAAAAGTTTTGTGAGAAGAATTTTTCTTCACCTTCTAATTTGTTATTTCATAATTATTAAACATCGGTTAAAATAGGCGCGGATATGAATAAAATCTGATAAAAATAACTCAATTACAATGTAGTTGAATTTTCAACCAAAAAAGAGTAATTTTTAATGAAAAATATAAAATTTGATATATCAAAGAAAAGAAGTTTTTAATTATAAATCAAAAACAGTCGAGTTTATCGAAAAAGACGAATTCTCGAGAAAAAATGTAATAATTGATATTTCAACCAGAAAAAATATAAATTTTAGATAAAAAATAGTTGAATACAAACCAAAAGTGACGAATTTGTAACAAAATAGTTGAATGATCAACAGAAACAAATTTATTTTCAAACAAACAGTTCCATTTGTAATAAGAAAAGATAAAATTTCTACCAAGTGAGATAAAATTTCAACAACAAAAAATTTATCAAAAGAGTTGAATTTTCAACAAAAAAGTTCATGTTTATCCAAATAGTTTAATTTTAAACTAAAAACGATCATTTTTTAAACAACAATAAATAAATTAAATTTTTGGTTGAAAAAAGTTTATTTTCAAATAAAAAAACTAATTTTCAACAGTATAGTTAAATTTTCAACACTATAGTTAATTTTCAACTAATAAAATGAATTTTCAAGAAATTAGTTCAAGTTTCAAACAATTAGTTTAATTTTCAATCAAAAAAGATTAATACTTAAAGAAAAATATAATAGTTGATATTTCTAGCAAAAAAATTTTTTAGTTATAAATCCAAAATAGTCGAATTTAACCAAGAAGATGAATTCTAGACAAAAAATGTAATATTCGATATAACAATCAAAAAATTTCAAATAAAAAAAAACAGTTGAATTCAAACAAAAAAGACGAGTTTTTTAACAAAACAGATGAATCCTCAATAAAAACAGATTAATTTTTAACCAAAGAGTTTTATTTTTAATGAAAAAAGGTAACATTTCTATCAAGAGTGATACATTTTCAAACCAAAAAAAAACGAATTTTCAACAAAAGAGTTGAATTTTCAATCAAGAAGGATTTTTTAATAAAGAGAGAACAAAATTTAACCAAATTGTTCCATTTTTAAATCAAAAAGGCGAATTCTATAGAAAACAGTTGATTTGTCAATCAAAAAATGTGAATTTTCATTAAAAGAACGTTAATTTTCAACGAAGTAGTTGAATTTTCCAGGAAAATAATAGAATTTTCAACCTAAAAAACATATTTTCAAGAAAACAGCATAATTAATCATTGAGGCAAATAGAAGAATTTTCTACAAAACAGTTGAATTTTCAACAAAAAAGTTCATTTTAATCCAAACAGTTGAATTTCAAACTAA